>JAPDSC010158804.1:0-12217 GCA_026290005.1 Latrodectus geometricus
AATAAGATATATATATATATATATATATATATATATATATATATATATATATATATATATAATATATATATTTGTTGCATTTATAATTTTAAAATAGATGTGACTTCTGAGAAATAATAAGCACAAAATTTGGCTGATTATAATCACATCAAGACTTTAGTTTATTCAGAGCCAGATCATCTCTGAATAGATCTCCAAACTTTTCAATAACATAAATTAGTTTATTATTACAGATAAGCATCCTTTATTAAAAGATATTTCAAAGTGACCATAATGATCAATAAATTAAGAACAAAACAACTGTTGCTGAAATCAGATGAAGAAATTGTAAGATAATTCAGTACAAGTATATTGCAGCAAAACTGGAATTGTTTTAATGTCATATTTATTCTTTCTTATGCAAATGTCTATGATTTTTTCTTCAATTTGTATGTGTTAGGATAAATTATCCTTAACCGAGAGAAAAATTTACAGAACAAAAATAAATTTCTGAATTTTGAAATTTAAAAATATTAAAAATTATATATACACAATGTTGCCCATTACAGCAAAAATCATAAATTTTGTTAGAATAAAAAACCTGATATTTTCAGACAGGATATTTTAAATAAAATTAATTTGAAAGAGAAATATCCTGAAATTTAATAATAAAGTGTTTAGTGCCAATGATTAAATTGTAATTATAAAAAGCGAAATTGGTCACATAAACTGGCATAGTTAATATAATCCTTCAGGATAGAATTAAAATAAGACTACTAATACATTCAAAATTTTTAACAGATTAAAACACATAAAGTTTTCTGGAGACTTTAATGAATATATTTAAATCCTTTTCATCCATCTTTTTATTAATTTTTTTCACTCTTTCCCGCATTATTAACAAATTAGGAAATATAGCTTAATGAATTTTATAAACTAAACCTAAAAGTGACTAAAAGGAAAAATTAAATTTATCACAATAAAGCAATAAGCATGTGGGTGAAATGGCTGATAAGATATTAAAAAATACTGAAAATTTATTTCATAAAATATTATTTTCCACTCAATTCAAATTAAGTATTTATCTTTACCTGTGATTTGTATAAAAATAAATTACAGTTTTCTTATTTTATATTATTATTACAAATAACATCAATAGTACAAGAAACTAAAAGAAATATATGAAACTATTACAACAAATTCATAGTCATTTAATATTTAATTTTGGTAAAATAAACTTAATTAAATCCAAAATAAAATTTGCAGAAAAAATTTCTAAAAAATAAAAATATATAAATATGTTAACTTTAAAATTAGTCATTTTCAAGTTAAATTTTAAAACAAAAATTTCATAGTTTTCTTTTTATTAAATTCATATAAATTTTTTCAATTTGTTAGATTTAAAAAGTCATCGAAAAGTCTCAATAAAAACTTTTTACAAAAACTAACAGGTTTAGATTTAAGGTACTGTAAAGGTAATTTAGTGATTCTATTAATAATTTTTGGCATCATATTTACAATATTATTAAATAAGTAGTAAGTAGTTTATATTTACTACTATAAAAACATCTGAGACAAATTAGTTTTTATTAGGAATATGAAAAAAATATTAATATATAAATTACCTTTAATTTTAACAATTTACATAGAAAATACAAGAAATTAATTAATCTAATAATAATAAAAATTTCTTATTTTTATTATTATTATAGTTTTATTTTAAAATTTCTTATTATTAAGAAATTTTAAAAATTAATTTCTTATAAAATTTCTTATTCTTAAGAAATTTTTTTAAAAAAAAAATAGTTTTATTTTAAAATTTCTTATTTTTATCATATTATATTTAGTCAAACAGAATTACTAAAAAATTTAAATCTATGGGCAATATTTAATATTTTAGAATTATTAAAATATTTTCCATAGATTATCAAATTTAAATAAGTATTAATAAAAATGTTAACTAAAAATTCTAACACAAAAATTTTGAAATTTAGTGAAAAATTTAAGCTTGCATCACTTACTACCTTTGCAAACAATAAAATTTAATTTGGAATAAAACATTTATTTGGCAATCATACCAATATTCAATTTTTCAATACTAATATGAGTATAATATTTATTTTGCTCCTAAAATCTTAGCTAAATATTTTCAACAATATTAGATATAGAATATCTTAATAAAAGCTGTTCTTATTAAGATATAGATTATCTTTTATCTAGATTTATTAAGATATAGAATATCTTAATAAAAGCTGTTTATTGATTTACCATCATTAATATGTAAAATATAAGATAATTAAAAGAATACACAGAAAATTTTTTCAGAAAAAATTATAACAAAAGCAACAATTAAAAATATAAAGATATAATTGTATCAATAAATCAAAAAAATGATGAGCAGAAATGACAGAGAACAAACTAATTCTATTTCATTTTTCACTCAAAAAAATATTTAAAATCACTGATATGTGTTAAAATATAACTAAATTAAATTCCAAGAATGTTTAAAAAATATAAAAGACTAAAAAACAGACAACTAGTTATATTTTTTTCATAAATGATACCTTTATTCTCACAAATAAAAAATGCATCAAGTTATTAATACCTATCTCTAAGACGGATTTCTGAACTTTTTAATTATTGATGTCAAAAACTTCAATTACTAATATATTTTATTTATTTACTTAAATAATTAAACTAATATAATATATTGTTTTTTTTGACATTATGAACATTAACATTTCAGATACATTTTTATAGAGAATGGATAAGAACTTGCAACAAAATAATTTAGTACAGCCTTTTTTCTTTAAAAATACACAAATTTTAATTATATTTCAGATATTAAATTAAAGTGTATAGCTGTGATTTGGGTTGAATGATTCACCTGACAATTGCCATTTTTTGAGCATGAAAGCTAATTAGAATAAGACTTCCTGTTTAAAATAGATACTGCATCTTTATAAATTAGAGATGGGCAAAATTGTTTATTTTGGGGATAGGATTGAAACTGCTTACTCTCCGAACAGAACCAGTTCTTTTTCATCACTCACTGATTCACTCCTCAGTGATAAATTAAAAATATTTTTTAAAAACTAAATTTTATTTTTAACTAAAAATTAAATTACAATTAAATATTTAAACATCTGAGACAAATTAGTTTTTATTAGGAATATGAAAAAAATATTAATATATAAATTACCTTTAATTTTAAAAATTTACATAGAAAATACAAAAAATTACTTAATCTAATAATAATAAAAATTTCTTATTTTTATCATTTTATAGTCATATATTATTCTAAATTTTAATTTAATAATGTTTTACTTAATTTTTACCAAAAGAAAGTCCATTTCTTATTTTAGTGCATATTTGTCTTGCCTATCAAATTCAAACTGATTCAGTTGATAATTTTAACTGATGAAGCAGGGATGTGTAATATTTATAAAATCAAATTATATAGTGTAGGATAAATATTTTCCTTGATTCTCACCATATTAGAATACTTTCGTTTCTTTGTGAATAAAGCTCTTGTAAATATTTATTTAATTTAATACATGAAGCTGGTTGGGAATCTGGTATTTCTTGTAGTTTGATAATAGTTTCATAAATTCCTCTCAAATTATAATACTATAAAATCCAGGCATAGATAAAAAGATGTAAGTAGAAACTATTCATTACCTTTAGTTCTGAATTTAATGCTCTTAGTAGTTTCACTATATCATTGCAGCATTCCTTAAATACCCATCACCTGAAAACTATCCTTTTGAATGTGACATCTTAATATGGATGCTTGTATGATAAGTGCATTGGTGGAAATTCATTCAAACTGCATTGACAATTTATCCCTAATTTTTTACTTTTGCTATTAACACTTTTGATTAAGCTGGAATCAAAAGAGGAAGTCAAAAGGTATAAGAAATAGTGTAGGAAGGCAAGTTGATGACTGAACAAGAATTGTTAAAATTAAAAAGCAATATAGCCAAAATTGGAACTGAACATGAAGAATGAAATGAACAGAAATAATTGGGTGAGCAGCCAGAATGTGAATTCTCAAAGGTCACATTTAGAATCACCAATTAACATAGCAAGAGTGGAAGAATAGCCTAGCAAATTCCAAAGAATATCTGCTTTTTATTTGTTCTCTAGAAGATTTGGTTTGTAAGAACTAGTTTGTAAAGGTATTGCCTATCTCTAATACAAACACCCAAGACTGAGGTAGGAATCAAATCCATGGTCTGTTAAGCCAGAATTATCATTCCACAGCCAATTCAGTAGGATACAGCTATCATGCATATGCACTTCTGAAATATTTTGCTAGGTTTGCATGAATCAAAAAATTTAAAAAAAAATACTCTCATAAAATCAAAATTCTAAGTTATGGTTACAAACTTTAAAGCCAGACAAATTTAAGGATACATCAGGATCAGCATATGCTTGAATCAATTTGAAATTATCTTCCACACATTCATAAATAGTAACCTAGATTTATATATAAACATTTATATAAAATAGCAAATAGATAAAAAAAATAAAATTGATGTAAAAAAAATAGAAAAGCATGTTATTAAAATGCCACATTTTTTTTATGTGGCATTTTGAATACTTTTTTGAATACTTAAATTGAATTTGATTATATTTTTCCTTAAAAATTTGAATTTTGATGAAGAAGATAGACATATGTAAAAATATTTTAATTATACTTTTCTTAAAACAGATAAAAGAAAATTCAAAAACACAACTATGGCTATTGAAAACAAAATTATTCAATAATTTTTTTTAATATTTTTGACTTTAACTAAATTTATTTTCATTTTTCTAAATATTATTTATAAAAAGTTATATAATTTCATTGAAAATAGAAAAAAAAAATCAAACATATTTTTGAAATGCAGGTTATAGTCATATAAATGCCAAAAAACAGACATTTTTTTTAAATTTCATGTTAAATTTTTACAAATATTTTAGAAAAAAAATAATAAATGAAGAAATTTATGTATGTTCATTATATACTGCAATCAAATATCAAAATTAAATTGTTGAACTACAAAAAAGCCTAACTTGAACTAATTTCTTTTGTCAAGAAAGATTTACATAATAAATAAAAAATAATGTTTTTCACAATTACACAATATTCTTAATTATATTACCAATTTCACTTTTTCTCCTTTTTACACTTTTTTTAATTCCCTAACTAATGTCCAGAAAAAGTTTTTATTATATTGGAAAAATAAATACAATAACTTTTTTATGATCCATTTTGAAATAAAGAGCAAATAGTTTTAAGATTGTAATAGTTACATTTTCTCCCATTTAATAAGCATTTTATAAGGAGATAGAAATTAAGTATAAAGTTCCACAATTGAATCCTATGTATAATAATATTTATGAAATATTGCTATTATTCATAGCTCAATATTATATATCTTCATATTTTAAATAATTTTAAGCTATAATATAAACACATTTACTATAGAAAATATTATAAGCAATAATAAAAGTAATGGAAAATTTTCTTATTCATAATTGAATGATTTAATTAAAAAAACATTAATATTTCTATACATGTTTTTCTTGAGCAAATTTATAACTAAACAGTTATATTGTGAGTTCACATATTAACAAATGAGACCATTACAAGGAATTTAATTCAAATAACGATTTTTGGTTAGCCCTCATGTATATTCATTTTTTAAAGAAATATTTTTCCCTTACAGTAAATAAGATACCTACACATTTTCTTGATGTTGCCTTACACTTGTAAGGAAAATATCTTGCTTACATATAAAAAGGCATGCTTATATTTATCAAAATAAGTTATTTAAAGTATTTATGATAGTATTTGTAGTATTTGTGTACATAACAAATAGCAATAACTTATAAAATTAAAAGATCCAATCATTCATTTTTTATATTTTTTAGAGATAACTGAAATAAATTTTACATATTATTCCAAATGTTCTAAAAAGTTTTTCACAATTCTCCTTTGTGAAACTTTTGATTATTTTTTTTTATTCCCTAAATTCCAAGTAATTACTTTCCTAATACTTTAGGTCAACTGCATTTAAACAAGTTAAAGCTTAAAATTTAAGAACATTTCAACCACAAAATTCACCATAGAGCATATTACCAATGAAAATAAAGTAATGGAATATGCCTTAAATGCATAAAAATAAAAATAAAAATTGGGAAAAATAACATCTAAAAAAACTAAATATCAAAAAAAATAAAAAAAAAAGATTTAAGGAAAATAAAAATATACTATTTGATTACAAAAATTAAATTAAGATGTCTGGACAGTTAATAATATATCAATAAGAGCTCTGAAAAAAAATTAGAGAAATATTAAAAACTAAATACAACACCAGAGATGAATAGTAATTGAACAGGGCTTGAAATTCAATTTATGCAACATTTTTATCTCAACAAGTCAAGTTAATAATCTTGATGATAATGACCATACAAAATATTTATTGCATCATTCCAAGATTGGCAATCTTTTTTTTTTTATACTTATATATTTACACTGCTATAACTCATCTATTCTCACACTGCTAATACATATCAATATTTCTTGAAAAATTTAATTTAGGAGTAAGGCTGGTTAGTTATTTTTCTTGATCTTTATCACTTAGAAAATGATTAAAATTTGTTAGGATTGTTCAAATGCTAAAAAAACAATATTTTTTTAAAATAATTTTACAGAATTGAAATGTGTCATTTTATAAAAATCGGCAAAACTAATGAAATTCTTCTTAAGATTTGATAAGTCATTCTGTTTATATTTCCAATAGTAAAATGTAAGCATATAACTGTTTCTAGCATATTTCGAAACATTATTTTAAACATTATGTTTATTGTTAATAAGAAATATTTTAAATTTTGGCATTAGTAAGCATTTTTACATAAATAACTTTTCTTAAAACATAACTTTTTCTCAATATACTAATATATTAACTAGGTTGCACTTATCAAAACAAACATTTCCTACTTCAAAATTTTTAATAATTTATATGAACACTAATATTATTATAAAATTTAAATTTTAATTTTTTAAAAATATAACTGGAAATAGATTTGTTTAAAACTTTAAAATAGTTATTTAATAAATTCAACTTCCTTTAAAAAAGTACTAATTAAAAATGCAGCAGATCATGTATTAAAATAATGCTGTGTTTTTCAAAATCTTGAATGATATCATTGAAAATACAAATGAACAGTTTTTTTTTTTATGAAAATGACAAGAAATTGAGTAATTGCATTGAAATTTGAGAATACATTGGAAACTTATTATAAAAATAATAGAAATAAACTGCAAAGAAAAAATATTTTATTTAAAAATAAACTTACTCTATTACTTCCAACAGTAGCAAAGATATTTTGCCCATCTTTAATATAAGGATTAAATTGAACCCCAAATAATGGCTGGCCATGATCTTCCTGTTTAAGAATTTTATATATATATTTAAAATTATAGCATTCATTCAATTTTATTAAAGACACAAAAAAACAATATCTACTAAAAATCAAAAAGTTTTGATTTATTTTGCAAATTATCAAAGAATTTTACTGATAATAGTAATAAACATGCTATTCTGCAGATTTTTCAAATTTAGTATTTCTTTAAAAAAACAATTTGTAGATACAAATAACATTATAAAACCTAAATCTTTATAAACTGTTTTAAATTTGATTAGTAGGTACAAAACTTATAAATTGGATTAATAAACACTTAATTTAAAAAAATATTATATATTCATGGGAGTAATAGAAATAACTAAATATTTTTACTTTATGTACATGCAAATTTAAGTTTCATTTTTTTGAAAGCATGACTGCAAGTAAATAATTTTAAAATAAGTTTATTCAGAAACTTTCATATAATTACAAATAGAAAGTTTTGTAACAAAGCATGAGTTCTGCTAATGTGGCTAAAAATGTAATTTAAAAAAAAAATTAACAATTCATGTTAAAATTTAAAAAAATTTAATTTTTAAAATTATTATTAAAAATATTTAATTAAAATAAAAAATATATTTATTATTAAAATTAAATATTAATAAATTATTATTAAAATTTTATTTAATAAAATTTTTAAAAAATCACACTAATTAAAATTTTATGCTAGGTGATTAAGGGTGGTATTTGTAGTATCATAAAGGAGAAACAAACATCTTTAAACATGTAATGTAAAACTAGTGACAAAATTTATAGTGGAGAATTGGCATAGTGAGATGATGTTAGTTAAAAATGTCTTTAAGATGAAAAGGTCATTAACCCACAGTTTACTCAGTTTAATGAGGTCATTAAATAAGATAATGAAACAGTGTATTTTCTTTCTGTCATATTCCAGAAAAAGTCAGAAGTGTATGCACTGTGCATGATTTTTGGCAACAGTGGTTAAAGAAAAATTTTACTTTAAGAGCAGGTAGATATGGAACTATTGACAGGGAAGACTTCTGTGTATAGCATATAACTGAGTTGTACTGTATTGTCTAGCAGCAACTCAAGTTGCAATTGGCACCTAAATGACAAAATTAGCTACCACAAATCAATTGCTACTAAAATAGTTCCAAGGCAGATGTCCTGTAACATGCATATTCAACAACAAATGTCAAGCAAGAACTCATAGGATAACAGAGTAGATCTACAATATTTTCTAATGAAAGCAAATTCTGCCTTGGTGTCAATGATAATTGTGTTGATTAAAAGGAGGCCAAGTAAGTGATGAGTGTCTGCAATAACTCATGCCACCTGTATTTGGCCTAAGCATATTGTTTCACACTTAAAGTAAATGCCACATTAAAGTCAAGGGCATTCTTGTAGTCATCTCACAAACTCTAACTGCAAATGTATACATTAGTTTGGTAATTCAATTTGTTATGGTACCATTCAAAGATATATCTTCCAATGGGATTGCAATAAGGCTTTTATTACCACACATGCCCTACAGAATGTCAACATAGTACTTTGTTCTGCTAGAGCAGATCCTTCTCCAATTGAGGACACATAAGATATCATTAAACAGCTCCAGTGTAAACCACAACTATCATTATCAATTTCGGAATTAACTGACCAAGTGTAACAAGTATGGAACTTCATCCCACTAACTCACATCTACCAACTATATAATAGAATACATATATGCTTGCTTCCAAAATTCTGGCAGTTACACTGATTATTTGTGTTAAAATAGTTTTTTTTTTTCATACATTACATCAATTTGTAATCTTGAAATTTGAAACAATTAAACACATTTACCAAGACAAATGTGTTGTTGAAATTTTATCTATTTGCAATAACTTTTCATTAATGTTGGAATTCTTTTTTCTGTCAGTGTAATTTATTGCTAAATTTTCTACTGCAATTTTGTTAGTGAAAAAGCATTTGAATATTTAAAATAAAATATATAAATGAATTTATATACATATAAAAATGAATGTTAGCAAAAAAAATGTAAAAGAATAAAACTTTTATGCTCATGTAATTGATTAGAAAATATTTAAATTTTGAGGATTAATAAAAGTAAGTGATCAGTAAGTATTTAAAATTATTAACATATTACATAAAGTGCTTTATTGATTTAAATTAAATTAAATACAAAAATATTTTTTTAAACAATCTATGAAATATATAAAAATAAATAATTCTGTTTGTGTAAAATCAGATCTATAACTTATATACATTTGTTTTGTTACAAAATGCCATTAGGGGTTAATATTTCTCTATCTTTATACATTATTATATTAAAAGTTCAAACTCTTACATGTTCATTTTTCAAATTATATCTTTTCAAATAAAAAAATTTAAATACTACAATCAATGGGCAAATTTTTGACCCTTAAAATATTTACACACAGCACAAAGTAATAAATTTTTGAATGACATAATTATAATACAAACAGTAATATAGCAAACCATATACATATTTTAAATAAAATATTTTAAATAAATCTTCATTTGTATTTTTTTCTAAACATTATAAAATGTTTTTACTAGGGTAACTCATAAAGTAATATAATGTTATGATTTTTTTTTTTTTTTTTACTTCTAATAGCAGATTAAAAGACAACTGTAATAAGAATAATAAAGATTAAACTTTACAAACATCAAAATTAGAACAAAGATAACATGAATACAAATAATAAAACTCATATTTGTATTTATGTTATCTTATGTTAAAACAACAATAAGTCTATAAATTGTTCATGTTGTGCCAAACTCTCCAGTAACTCTCAAACAAGTATCCACAGTTGAGCACAAGGCAATGATTCAAATGGTTTATGTCTGTTTCCTCTCGTATGATACACAGTTGGATGTTATAAATATAATATCAATAGTAATCATTACTAAATATTGAACTAATGTTAAACTAATAAAAAGAAAACAATATACTTCTAAAATAAGGAATCAAAAAATATTTACATTTTTTGTTTCATTATGATATTATTTATTATTTCAATAAAGTGAAACATAAAAGTTTGTTCAAACAATTTAATTGAAAGTAAATGTTAAGTTGTGCTTTATATCGTGAAAAAAAAGTTGACCTTAATTATTTAATTATGATCATTAAAAATTTTATAAATAAAATTACTGTGAATTTCAATAATTTTAATTGCTTGTATGTTGCCACAATTTTTGTTTTCAATTTTTTTTTTACTTGAAGATACCCTTAATACATTACAGAAAAAATTTATATTATTAATTTTGAAAATCTTTAAATAAAATATGGCATTAAATGAAAAATTAATAAAAAAGTAACCTTTATAAAAGTGGTACATTTATAAGCTAACTTGCAGTTTTTGAATTTCCATCTGCCTTTTCCCCTACGACCTCTTTTATTTGTTGGAGTATCGCTTCGTGAAGCATTATCTAGAGTAGAGGCACTGCCAATACTGGAAGTTTCATCCTATAACATTAATAAAAACACATTTCAAATGAAATAATAGCTTTCACTTGAAGTTACAAAAGGCTAAAACACAAATAAAATTACTAATTTGAGTTGACAATATATTATTTCAATTCATTGAAATTCAATAAAAGAGAAATCCGAATTCAACATGTTACATAAAAAAATTAACAACCATGCAACTATAAGCAACAATCCAGCATCAATCAATAACACTATTTGTGAAAACTACTAGTGATATTATAATTGATACAAAATATATAATAAATTAAATTTAAATATTAAAACATATTAAAACTATTTATAAAATGGCTAATTAAATTAACTATTTTTTTCAATTTAAAATTACAAGGCAGATTAGTTTAATAACTGCAAATAAACTGTTTTTCTGTTTTTTGAAATGAATGCTTTACAAGCAGAACAGCTATTGTGTAAGGTTGAGCAATAAGCAATAATATAAAAAATCTAATGTATAACTACCTAGCATTACTTTCCATCAAAGTTATTTTAATCAAGTGACATTTTTCATGTAGCATTGGATTTTATCACTATAAATAAAGCATAGTTTAATTACCATAGAAATATCGTTTATGGTATGATAGGAAAAAAATTTCAGAATTTTTTTCTACATATTGCCTGAATATAAATTATTTAAATTTTTCTAAAGTAAAAAATTAATATATCAATAAGAAATTAGGTAAAAAAACCAAATCATGTCAATAACTTTATTGCTTTACTTCTTTTCTTGTTCAATGTTATCACATCACTTTTAAAGCAAAATATTATTTTACTTATTTTAATCTTATTATTTCAATAAGCTTCAAGAATTTGGAACATAATTTACCATGTTCACAACAATAAAAAAAATTAAGAATCTTATATCTATTTAAATTAAAAAGAATTGAAATTAATACTCAAGACTCTTAAAAATGAGGTTTAATTACCTAAATATTTGAATGAATATCATTGTTCCTACAATATGATCAATTTTTCAGAATTATATCAATCTATATGATAGAATTATACACTGTATAATAAGAACACCTATTCCATTCAATCAATTATGGTGGAACTTTTATTACATTCTGCAGAAATGTTATTTGCCCTTGAAAAATTTAGGAAGGATATAAAGTAAGTTTTCCTGTTTAAAATACATGCAAATTTTCTGTTTAAATACATTAATTAGTTCAGAGAAATCACTTATAAAGCAATTGTTTTAAAAACCAAATTGTTATTTTGAATACATAAATTTATACATTTTTATTATTTTATAAATCAAATTATTTTATAATTTTATCCAAAAAATTAAAAACAAATTAAAACTTATAT
>JAPDSC010158805.1:475-15147 GCA_026290005.1 Latrodectus geometricus
TACACAAATATTCATTCTTTATCAATGCAAGTAAATCACTAGCAAAATATAGTAACAGTCAAATTATAAATTTCATTTGTCAAGTAAGATTCTACTTTGCATATTAGAAGTCTTCAATGCAATTTTGAATACTACTATTCATAGTAATTTATTTTAATCTAATGAACATTTTTTACTGTTTGTAAAATTATTATTATTATTATTATTTTTTTTTTGGGCTTTTAATATATTTTTAGTTTAAAAAAGTTAATTTAAAAAAGTCTTTGCTTTAAAAAAAGTTAATAACTTTTATTTTTATAAAGTAAATCTCTCTCTGTCACATATAAAAAAACTATAAACTTGTTTCTTCTTTTTGTACCACAATTAGTATTTTTATACTGAAATTATTAAATTGCTGTTTATTAATTCATTTTTAGTGTCCAAAATTATTTAATTCACTGAAAAAGTTGAGACTTATTTGTATATCAATGTGATAACCTGTTTTTCAGAAATAAATCATTTAAATCAAAGTTAGCATTTCTGAAGCATAATATTCATGGCTGTGAACTAAATTTTAATCAGCAAAAAATTTTCAAAAAATGTATGGTCACAGTTGACAATGTTACAAATGACATCTAAATACAAATTAATCAAAATCTTTCAACTGTTTAAAACTATACCAACTTCAGAAAAGAAATTTTAGTTGATTGATTATTGAAGATTAAACTATTTTATTTTCATTTTATAATCTTATATTAATTATGTTTTATAACATTAATTAGGTTTATAATACTATATTAATTACATATTTAATTATATTTTGAGTTTAAAATCATTTGAAAGTATAACGTAACTTTCAAAGTATCACAAAAAAATATACTTAACCTCCAACTTCATTTAACTTGTTCATATTTTTGAAATACTTTTCATTTTATTACATTACTTAAACATTATTATTATAATTGTTTGTTCGGCAGTTTTAAATTAACTTTATATGCCACTGCTTTTAAAAATTTTCACACATCAGTAATTCATATTTACCTTTATTTTTCTATTTTATTTTGCTGCTAGAAAACACTCTTCAGTTTTGTTAGGTTTAAAATCTAAGGTACAATAATTTTTGGATTTCAAATAAAGAATTAAATAATTTTTAGAAAATTAATATAGATTTATAAAAACAATCATTAAATTCAAGTGTTTCAATTTTGCTTATTTTTAAAAAATTTAAATTTTTGAAGCGATAAGAATATTTTTACCACATCTGTGTACACATAAATAAAGTATTATAAAATAATAATAAACATGTATATATTTTGCTGAATATAAAATAAAAAAATAGTACAATACTATATGTGTATAACATACTTAAATGTACAAATTATTGTGTTACTTTACAATATATTCAAACAGCGGATGGAATTATATAGCAGAATCCGATTCAAGGAATTAAATCATAGCTAAAGATTTTGTTAAATGAATTAATGTTTAAAAAAAGTAGCAAACGAAAATCCAGGTTTGACACATCATAGTATTAAGGATGTTAAACTATATCCATAAACATTAATATTTTAATACCTGTAACTGGAAATCTTAAAGCCAGAGATAATTTCTCAGCAGTTGGTATTGGCTCTCTAAACTTTGTCTTCTGCTTTTCAAGTAACAACTTTATTTTTGTAAGTTGATCTTCAAATGTTTTAGTATCCATCAGCAAAAATCTCCTATATCCTTCAGAATCCTGTAAGAGTAAAATATATAGCAATCAATTATGCAGTTTCAAATTTTTGAATTTTATAATCAATTAAGTTTTTTTTTTAATGAAAATTTAAATCAAGGGTACTTTTATATTATCTGCACGGTAAAACTATATTTTAGGGTGCCCCCTGGGCAAACATGGTGATTTTTGCTTGGCTATCAATTTTATTGGCTATTTTTTTTTTTGGAACTACTGATAACGAAGAGGAAGGTTCTCATACCGGCTTTGGAGAGCTCGGTGTTTTAGAAGGGGGAGTGATGTTACAAACCTAAAAAAAGGGTTACTCTGAAAATTGGGTGTTTGGTCACAAATAGGGAGGGAAAATACAAAATAGCAAAACACAAACAATAAACAAAAAATTAGTACAAAACTCATTAAGAAATGTAAGAAGTCAAAAACAATAAAAAATAGATACAATTTGCATTCACAATAAAGAGCACATAAATTTACTTCCATAAGCATAGTTTTAAAAGATTAATTTTTATTATTTTATCATTTAGTAATTAGCTTTCATCTTTTTTATTGTTAATCATTTATTTTTATTTTATAATTTTAACTTATTGAATTATTTATATAGTTTTAAAAATTTTACAGCTGTATCAGAATTTTAATCAAACATATCTAGATATAGCATTTTTTTAAATATACATCATTAGGTATTAAAAAAATTAGCTACATTAAATAACAAAAATTCATTTTAATGCTTAATAATTGTAAAATACTGAGCAGATAGGAAAAAATACTTTTCATGAAAAGTTATTATAATGAATTTAAGCTCTTTTAACAAAGATTACTATAAAATAATTTTTACTATTAATACAACATGTTTATATAGTACTCCATTTTTTAACAAATTTTACTGTTTAAAAAAATAAGTTATTTTAAGTAATTTTAGTCTTCTTGTTAAAACAGAATAATTAGAATAGTAATCACTTAATAAACTACAAAAAATACATAATTAATACCAGAAAAAATTAGCTAGATTAAATAACAAAAATAAATTTTAATGCTTAATAATTGTAAAATATTGGGATCGCAACTAAGTAATTGCAGATTTTTTTTAGAAAATCAAAGACAATTTTTTCATGGAACTAAATAACTTTATTCTGTAATGTATTGCCCATTTCCATCAATGACCTTTTGCCATCTTTCAGGCAGAATCATAATCCGATGTTCATAAAACTTCTGGTTTTTATTAGTAAAAAACTGAATCAGGTACGATTTGGTATCATTATTGAAATTTTTACCATTCAATGAGTTTCGTAAAGATCGAAACAAAAAGTAATCAGATAGTGCAAGGTCGGGAATATATGGTGGATGTGGCCAAATATCTCAACCAAGCTCCAATAATTTTTGCCAAGTGATTAAAGATGTGTGTGGCCTTGCATTGTCAAGATTGAATACAATACGTTTTTGATTTGTCAATTTGGGCGCTTTTCTTCAACTGCATTGTTTAATTTCGTTAGTTGTTCAATGTAGACATCAGAATTGATAGTTCAGTTGGGTGGTAAAAGTTCAAAGAAGACAATTCCTTTGTAATCCCACCGAACTGATAACAAAACCTTCTTTCGATGAATATCAGCTTTTGATGTTGTTTGAGTTGGTTCACCTGGCCTGCTTCACAAATTTTTCTGCTTGATATTGTTGTAAACAATCTATTTTTCATCGCCAGTTATTAGTTGTTTTAAAAATGGATCATTTTCATTACGCGTTTCTTTCAGTTCGTGAGGAACCCATGTATCGAGTCTTTGAACATAGTAAAGTTGTTTTAAGTGATTTTCAATGCATGTATGTGATACATGAAGCTTCTTTGCAATCTCATGTGTTGTACTGTGACGATCCAAATCTATTATTGCTTTGATTAGGTCATCATCAACTTCAACTGGATGACTAGAGCGTTTTTCATCTTTGAGTGAAAAATCCCCAGAATGAAATTTGGCAAACCAATTTTGACGCTCCTGTTCTTTTAAAGCTTCGTCATCATAAACAGCACATAACTTTTTATGAGCTTGCAATACGTTTTTCCCCTCGCAGAAATAAAAATGTTAAATATGACGAAAATGTTCTTTTTGATTTTCCATTTTTCAATGAACGCCTAACGAAAACTACACAACCCATCAAAAATCTTTCTATATTGATTGATAGCTGAATTGCCAACTATCTAATAATAAAATGTGTTTTACATTTGTACTATGCCTGCAAACCTTAAAATCCGCAATTACTTAGTTGCCAATCCAATACTAAGCAGATAGGAAAAAATACATTTTCATGAAATATTATTTTAATAAATACTTTCAAGAACTTATGTATCTGTTCTCCTAATGTTGACAAGTAGTCCAACCTTCTAAGTCTATAAGTAAAATCAGCCATGTGAGGATTGAGCAGCTTATCAAAAATATAAATTAAAAAAGTGGGTAAAAATGCGCTTTAGGTCCCCAACTCTGCCAACTTGGCAAAAGTGTGCTGTGGTTCCGTTAGCGCGTTTTTAAAAACGCTGTTGCCATAGCGATATTTCCGCGCGTACACCCGTATAAGAATATCAACCAAAATAGATTGCGGATATGTATGATCCCTTTTTTTTTTAATAATTTTTTTACATTTTGCTTCAAATACTCTCAAATTTCTTTGTAAACATAAGAAATTTATCAGTTACAATTGCAGGTATAACAGATTAATAAACAAATTGCCTTCTTTAATTATTTAAAATATAATATTTTTCTTCATAATAAGATAATAAATTGGAAGCTTATGAAATATGGTTTGCCATCAAAAAGTAAAATTTATTTATAAAATTTTATTGCTTCAAGCAAAAATATATGTAAATAGACGGAAGATGGGATTTAACTGGAACCATTAATTTTGTGCTTAATCTTTAAAAAATTAAAGTAAAACTATGTTTTCTTATTTTCTTCCTAATTCTGAGGCTACTAATGTCCTGTAATTTTATTTTTAAAAATTATTATTATTATTATGCATGTAAACTTTCGATTTTCTTTTGTGTCCCACTGAAAACTATTTTAAAATGTTAAGAGCCTGGTTGTCTAGTTTCTTTTTCCGCAAACTGCCCTATAATCAGAATATTTTTCGACTTCCAATTGCAAGCAAGAAAGCAATGATATATTACTTATTTAAAAAAATTTTAAGTAAAAAGACTTGTATCATCAAATTTATTGACAACAATTGAAAAATAATTGTTTTACTCATCGTACGAGTATTTTTAGATGCAAATATTAATTCTGGAAATATTGTATCTACACTGGTTGAAAAACTTTTAATATTATATTTTAGATAATTTAACACTTCTAAATTATTTATTTTTTTATTTTTTTTTGAGCTTATGTTTTTTCAATTTTAAGATTTAAATGTACAGAACGATTTCTTATACCAAGGCTCTTCAGAAAGAAGTTTTGGTATTATACTATATTTTAAGAATTTTATGCATGCCTTGATACTTTCTGCAGCATACAATATGATTGAAAGATATTAATTTCAGATTTTTCATCGTTGAGTAATCTAAAATCTGAAGCAAACAATAAAAATCACAAAACAAGTTTTGTTAATTATTTCTCCTCTGTTCCTGTTCTTGATGCAATGGTATATCTTTTATTTGAGTTAGTGTACTCTATCAGGATTACTGCATTTAATTATTCTAGAAAGAACGATATAAGAAAACTTTGAAGTTCATTTCTAATAGGGATGTTAATGAGAAATTCCTTTATGTCAGTTTCTTACATTAAGTAGAATTTATATTCAGTTAACATTAATCGTAGTTGAAGTTATTTATTGAAAAATATAACTACAGAGAGAAAATGCAAATATTTATTAAATTGGTAATTAGATTTCATTAATTTTTTTTCTAAATATTCCTTACAATTCTCTCAAAACTCAGCTATATCACAATATCTTTTTATTAATTCCTTATGTAATTTCCCTCACTTAAATCCAAAAGTGATTGTTACTAATAAAATAAATTTTACTGCATACCTAAATTTGACAGTTAAAAAACCACTTGTCATATAAGAACTTGTTAATGATATCAATTTTTTAAGCTCTTTCAGTTTATAATAATTTCATTTCAAAAACTGAAATTATTTCAGTAATTGTTAAAAATTATTTATTCTATTGAATAGATACCAGGAATAAGACTATCAAAATCATAGCAAATATCGTGAAATAGAAAGCCTGTAAAAAAATTTTTGTTTATTAACAACAGAAAAGTTGCATTGAGAGAAAGTTACGAAAGTGGTTGTTTTCTGAAACATTAATATGAATACACTATAAGCACTTGAGCAGTGAATTTGGACAAGTTATTCAGTATATATTTTATTTTAATGTTATTTACAAATGTTAAAATTTGGCATTACCTACTTTCAGCTTAAAAAGAAAATAGAAATATGTTAATAATTGATATTTTTCAGGATTCTGAAATAGAATGGGATACAAACCTTAATCTTTGTTTTATTTTTTGAAGATTACTTTTTACCCACAAATGGTATGCAATACTGTATCCTTACCTGGTTTTATATCAATATTATGAGGTTTCCTTCAAATATAAAATCATACCATTCTTTCAATTAATACATACCAGAATATTCCAATTAAAATGCTAGAACAGTTATAGAATTATAAATATTACAAAAATATATATATTTATAAATTAAAATCATGAAAAAGCAACAGACTGAATCCAAAAAATGTATTGAAATGAACATCAAGAAAACAATGATGTCACAAGTCAGCACATTATTTAGATTTTCTCCTGTGAACAAAATATAGAGGAAAAGTAAAATTAATGTACTAAGTCATATTCAACAGTAATAAGTAAATCATTAAGGTAATCCTTACAAATTTTTAATAATATAGAAACTGTGACATTAAAAACAACTTATGTTGATCCAAAAAAATTCAAAAGTTTTACTACAAAGAAATAATTTATCGTTTACAGTAAACCTGATAAAAGAAGCACTATATAACATAACAAAAAATATGCATATTCACTAAACAAAACTGAAAACAAGTAGGAAATTGCAAGATAATTTCTATTTACAAGTTAAAATATATTTCTGTGAAAAGATTCTTCAATTTAAAAGTCCTCAAGAAATAATACCAAAGTCGAATTACCAGAAAATTTTCATCTATTTTTTTAAATTGTGAAGTGTTATCTAAAAGTATTAGTCTTATTTTGACTTCAAATACTTGCAATATTGTAGAAAAATTTAAAAGAATAAAAAGTAAAAAATATTAGTTAATTTTTTAAAAATTTATTTTTTCAAACAGGGAATAAAAATATAATTAAAGAAGAGAAAATTTTAGATTAAAAAATTATACAAGCATAGAAATTCTTCATTATTATCCAAGAAAATAACTGAATTGCAAAATAAAATATGTCCACCAAATAAAAAGAAGAGCTATAATTAAAACTTTCCAAGAAGTCAAGTGAATGGTAAGAGTCTCTATGTCAACATGTAATTTCTATATATATCACTGATTATTTACTAGAATACAGCAGGACATCATCAATATCAGTTCAAAACTGATATGCATATTATCCAACTAATATTAATTAATTTTCACAACAATTTCTCATTATTTACACAAACTGTAAAAGGATAAAACAAAAATTAAAATACAGTTTACCGTCACAATAAAGTTTTTTAAAAATATTAAGTAAAGTTTAATCAAACAAACAGATAATAATAAAACATTAAAAGAAACTTAAAAAAAATATCTTCAAAATAAAATTCTCCAATTTAAAAGATTTTCCATATTTTATTCATATATGGAAAATAAAATAAATACCAATCTATAATTACAAAGATTTGTCACTCCAAATATAATTAAATCATTAAACTCTGTCCCTATTAATTTTACTTAGGAATAAAAGTGCATAAGATAACAAGTAATTTCTGATAAAATAACAAGTAATTTCTGATTAAACTTTTTTCTTTCATTACTTTAATGAAAGAAAAAAGTTTACTAAAAAATAATTATGCCATTGTCATGAAGGGAATTTTGTTTATAATTTATTTAATGGGGATTTTTTAAGAACATAACCTTTAACACTACTAAAATATGTTTATTAAATAAAAAAAAACAATTATTCTTAAAAAAAATGTTTTTAAACACAAAATAAGAGTTAATTTTACATAATATAATAAAGTCTTCTATTATTTATTATTATCCTACCAATGATAAAATTTGTGCAATAAATTCAAATTATTAAAATAAGAAGGAATAAGTATAATTGATAGTTTATTCAAATGAATAACAGAGCACATTAAAAACCAAAATAATTGTACCTAAAGTAATAAAAAAAAAATTGAACACCAATTTTATCATATCTGTTCAAAAATAGAGAAAATTTTTTCACTCTAAAACATAATTAAAGATATTTTGAATAAAAAAAAAATATTTACATGAACAAAGCAATTTAAAAGTATCAAGCAGTGGGAACACATGCATTAGAAATGATAATTGAATCTGGTAGCAACATAATATTTTATCAATATAAGAAAACTTCTTTCAGTGTGCACAACTAACATGTTCTAAAATGATATAAATATCATACAACATCAATTTTTACAGAATAATTTATGCTCATTAAGGATTCTTATGCAATTTATTAATGTCCTATAAGGTTCAAGTAAAATTTAAGTCAATTAAAATGTATTGATTGACAAAATATGCTTCATAAATAACACTTTCTTTGCATGCATAAGACATTAATAAAATATGCTTCTAATTCAGTAAAAAATGTTTTTATTTTTATCTATTAACTTCATCAACAATAGATGCCTAACTATTAGTTTAAAGTGTGCCATCAAAAATAACGTTTAGAGTTTGAATGAAATTCAAAATGTTTGCAAAGAAGAAGTAATTTAATGCTACCATTAAACCTGTTAAAATTGCCATAACTAAATAACATAACTAAAAAAGATTTACCCAGATACATTAAGCACAACTGGATTTAAATACATCAATTTTAAGTTAACTTCTATTTGCATAATGCTTAAACATATTTCTGTGAAAAAGTTCTTCAATTTAAAAATCCTTATAAAATAATACAATAGTCAAATTGCCACAAAACTTTATCAATTTTACTGTGTTAGAGTTAACTAAATCTTTTTGTCTTATTTGGACTTCAAAATCTTGCTATATTGTAGTAAAATTTAAAAAAATAGAAAGTATTTTTTAAATATTTATATATTCAAAGAGGCAATAAAATTTTCCGTTCTTCAATTATATAATTAAAAAAAGGAAAATTTTCCAATAAAAAATAATAGAAGCAAAGAAATTATTTAATGGAGCACATTAAAAACCAAAATATCTGTACCCAAATTGTTTACAAAACAAAATGAAAAGATATTTTATTATTTTTATCAAAAAATAAAGAAAAATTTATTGTTACAAAATATAAATAAAGATAAAATTTTACAGTAAAAGAGATATTTCAAGGTATCAAGTTGATGAAAATAAACTCCACAAGTGACATTTCATGAAGCTCATGGTAAGAATATTTGTAGAAGAAATTGTTATTTCTAGAAATAATTATGTCTACCCTAATTGAAAAAACTTTTAGTGTTTTATGCTTTATTTTAAATAAGGTTACAGTTATTTTTTGCTTATATTACTCCAATTGTAAGATTAAAATGTACAGAACCATTTCCTATAGCTAATTTTTCATGAAGAAAGTTTTGTTCAATAATATATGAGAAGAATTTCATGTTGCAATTTTGCACAGCACTTCATTTTATGATTAAAGAAATTAATTGCAGATTTTTCATCATAAAAAAAAGAGATATTACTGAATAAAGAAGAAAGATATTACTGAATAAAAAATCACTGCATATCTAAATTTGACATTTAAAAACTACTTGTCATATAAATATTTGTAGCTGAGATTAAGTTTGTAAGTTTTCTCAGCTTATAATGAGTTAAATTTAATTAATAAATCTCAAACTTTTTCTATAATTATTAAAAATTAGTTACTTTTCTAATGAATGGATGTCACGAAAAGGTGTATCAAATCTTAGCAATAAATACTCTGAAACAGCAACCCTGTAAACAATGTTTTATTTCTTGACATAACAGAAAAAAAGGGGGAAATTTTATGAAGTTGTTATGTTTTAAAGCAACACCTTGTTTCTTGATACATTAAAATGAATACTATAAGCTTCCTGAATAATGAATGCCTAGAAGTATATCTAGTTTTGGTAGATATAATTTTTGTATATTGAAATATGGGTAAGTTATTCAGTGAATATTTTACTTTACAGTAGTTAACAAATTTCAAAATTATGCATTTACCTGCTTTCAGCTTCAAAAGAAAACGAAAATGTAGCAATAATTGATTCTATTCAAGATTCTAAAATGGAACAAGGTAAAAACATTTAACCTCAGGAAAATTAAAAACATAAATCATAAAAAATAAACATGACAAATTAATAAATGAATAAAATTAAAAAAAAAAGCAAATTTGATTTAATTTTAGGAACATAATGCAATTTGCTGTTATTTATTGCTAAGCTATAAATTATAAATGCTCTGGAATAAATTCAAAATTTTAAAAAATGGCATTATTGGTGTAAAGTGTCAATAATTACAATTGACACTTTAAACGAATTTATTTCAGAGCCCATTAAAAAAAAACCAAAATAATTTTACCAAATTTGTTTAGAAAAAAAAAAAAATGTATGCCATTTTTATCAGTGTAATGGAAAAAATTAAAAAAATTTGTTGCTCCAAAACCTCAAGGAAAATTTTTTGAATTTAGACAATACTTACATCAAAAGAGGTATTTCCCGGTATCAAGCATTTGCAAACAACATGTTCTAAAATACAGTAAATATCATACTAGCTCACTTGTTACAGAACGATTTATGCTCATTAAGGATTTTTTTGCAATTTATTATTGTCCTATAAAATTCAAGTAAAAGTTTAAGTCAATTAAAATGCATTGATTGATCAAACTCTCTTTCATAAATAACACACTCTTTATATGTAATAAAGATTGTTAAAATGTACTTTTAATTCAAATGCTTAATTTTTTATCAACAAACATCATCAACTCTAATTTGTTAACCATATATACCAAACAATTCATTAAAAATTTAACATCAAAAATATAATTTGTAGTTGGAAAGAAATTCAAAATATTTACAAGCAAGAGATAATTCAATGCCTACTTTAAACTTGTTACAAGATGTCATAATTGACAAATAAAAATGTTATACATATATCTACTTAACAGAACTGAAACTAAATACATCAATTGTAAGATTACTTGTATTTGCATAACATTAAAATACATTTCTTTGAAAAGATTCTTCTATTGAAAGTCCTCAAAAAATAATATAAAAGTCAAATTGCCACAAAATTTTGCCATCTTCTTGGAAAAAGTTTTATTGATAAATCCTTATTTTATGTACAATTTTTTTAAAAACATACTCTTTAACTCTATTAAAATATGTTTGTTACATAAAACAAACAATATTTCTTTACAAATTTGTTTTTAAACTAAAAATTAGAGTTAATTTTAGTGAATATAATAAAATTTTCTGTTAATTCTAATTAACCTAATAATGATAAAATTTATGGAATAAATTCAAATTATTAAAACAAGCAGAAAAAATATAAGAAAATATTCTTCAATATAAAAATCCTCAAGGAATAATGCAGAAGTCAAATTGCCTCAAAATTTTTCCTCAATTTTACTAAGTGTTTATAAAGAATTATCTAACACTATTTGTCTTACTATAACTTCTTTGTCTTCCTATATAATTAAAAAAATTGTAAAGAATAGAAAGTATATAATTGTGAAAATTTAAAACATTTATTCATTCCGATGGCAATAGAAAATAAAATTAAAAAAGAGAAAATTTTACATTAAAAAATTATTAAAGCATAGAAATTTCTTTTATTATACAAACATATATCTCATCAATTTTGTGATATCGAAGGATATAAAGTATCGCAAAGTGAAACTTGTCGATCAAGTACAAGGGAGATCTATAGTTAAAACTTTCTAACAGGTCAAGTGAAGGGTAAGATCCTCTATGCTAACATACAATTGACACATCACTGGTTAATTATTAGAAGAATTTTTACAGGAGGACGTCTAAAAAAATTATTGTAAAATTGAAATGCATACTATCCAATCAATATTAAATAATTTTCTATAATATTGCTCAATATGTACACAAAATGTAAAAGGAGAAAACAAAAATTAAAATACCGTTTACAGTCACATTGAAGTCTTTTAAAAATATTAAGTACAGTTAATGAAATAGCAGATAACAATGAAAAGTTAAAAACAGATCTTCACAGAAAAATTCATATATTTAAAATATTTTTAAGATGTTCTTTCATATACAGATAAAAAGAAAAATAGCAATCCATTAATACAAAGATCTGTCACTGAATAGATTAAAACTCTTCCTCTTAATTTTACTTAGGAATTAAAGTGATAAAGATATCAAGTTATTTTATTGACAGAAAATGTTATAAAAGGAAAAATTCTACATTAAAAAATTATACCATTTTTTTGATAAATACTTATTTAATAGGGAATTTTATAAAAACATAACCTTTAACTCAAATAAAATATCTATATTAAATAAAAGAAACAATATATTCCAAAAAAAGTTACCTAAGCATTAAATTAGATTTAATTTTAATGAATATAATACTATCTTCTATTTTTTTATTGTTAACCTACCAATGATAAACTTGGTGGAATAAATTCAAATTATTAAAAGAAGAAGGAATAAATATAATTGATACTTTATTCAAATGAATAACACAGCACATTAAAAACCAAAATAATTGTACCTGAATTGATAAAACAAAAATAAACACCAATTTTATCATATCTATCCAAACAAAAAAAACTTTCATTCCAAAACTTAATTAAAGATATTTTGAATAAAAACAATACATACATGAAAAGAGTAATTTAAAAGTTTCAAGCAGTGGAGACATATGCATTAGAAATGATAATTGAATCTGGTAGCAACAGAATATTCTATCAATAAAAGAAAACATCTTTTAGTGTGCATAAACAACTCACATGCTTTAAAATGATATAAATATCATACATCATCACCCGTTGCAGAATGATTTATGCCCATTAAAGATTTTTATGCAATTTATTAATTTCCTTGAACATTCAAGTAAACTTTACGTAAATAAAATGCATTCACTGACAAAATTCTTTTTCATAAATAACACATTTTTATATGCATAAGAGAAAAATATGTGCTATTAATTCAATAAAAATGGTTGATTTTTTTTTTATCCATTAATTTAATCAACCATATATACCTAACTATTAGGTTAAAGTGTGATATCAAAAATAACATTTGTAGTTTCAATGAAATTCAAAATATTTGCAAAGAAGAAGTAACGTAATGCTAACATTAAACCTGTTAAAATATGCCATAATTGGCATAAATAAAAAAGACTTATATACATTAAGCACAACTGAAAGTAAAAACATCAATTTCAAGATTACTTCTATTTGATTAATGCTAAAATACATTTCTGTGAAAAAAATCTTTAATTGAAAAATCCTTAAGATAAAATACAAAAGTCAAATTGTCACAAAACTTTCATCAATTTTACTATTTTTCATAAAGAGTTAACTAAATCTTTTTGTCTTATTTTGACTTCAGAGTCCTGCTATATTGTAGAAAAATTTAAAAAAAATAGAAAGTATATATAATTAGTGAATTTTTTTACATATTTATATATTCAAAGAGGCATTAAGATATATAATTAAAGAAGGGAATAATAACAGAATTAAAATAATAACAGAATTTGAATTATTCTTTCATTTTAAATTAAATGCAGCCATTAATTTCAATATAAATTGATTAGTTATCCACTTATAGCAAATTGTTTGAAAATCATAATCGTGTGATTATTCGTATCTCAAGTATTGTCTATATTAAAACCAGGAAGGGACAACCGAACTTTTAGTATTTTCTGACCATGGGGATAGTACATTTGAGCTACATTTCATTGCTTAAATAAGTCACAGCAACAAACTAGACATAGAATGAGATTTCAAATATTTTATTTAAATTTTAGAATAATATAAAACAATAACACAGTAATTGTTTCGGAGCATAAGGCACTAAATATATAAAAATATTTTTCTGAAAAAAATGTTTTTAATAATAAATTAAATACCTTGATCAGTTAAAGGTGTATTTCATAGTGTAAATAGACCCATCATAGTATTTATGCATTGGATTTTTGTTAAATTAATAACAATGTTTGCACATGAAAACATTGCAAAATTTAATGCACAATGTGAATATGTCCGAAATAATTCGAATAATTTTTCAAAATTTATTCTTTTTATAATGAAAACAATAACATAATTTGAATTAATCATTCATTTTAAGTTAAATGCAAACTTTAATTTCAATATATATTGATTAATTATCCACGTATAGCAAATTGTTAGAAAATCATAATCGTGTGATGATTCATGTCTCAAGTATTGCCTATATTAAAACCAGAAAGGGACATCCGAACTTTTAGTATTTTCTGACCATGGGGATAGTACATTTTGAGCTACATTTCATTGCTTAAATAAGTCGCAACAACATACTAGGCAAAGAAATGAGATTTCAAATATTTTATTTAAAGTTTAGAATACTATAAAACAATAACACAGTAATTGTTTCGGAGCATAAGGCACTAAATTTATAAAAAATATTTTTCTGCAAAAAATGTTTTTATAATAAATTAAATACCTAGATCAGTTAAAGGTGTATTTTATAGTGTAAATAGACCCATCAAAGTATTTATACATTAAATTTTTGTTAAATTAATAACAACGTTTGTACATGAAAATATTGCAAAATTCAATGCACAATGTGAATATGTCCGAAATAATTCGACTAATTTTTCAAAATTTTATCTTTTTATA
>JAPDSC010158812.1:0-36208 GCA_026290005.1 Latrodectus geometricus
TGGTACTTCTTTGAAACCTTAAAACCAGTGTTAATGTTGCAGCTTAATATCTGAAAATTCAAATTTGTTATTTAATCACACATAATTAATATGAATTATTCGTCAATCATTTAATTTACATAAGTTCTTTTCAAAATAAATAGAAGTTGTTCAGAAACAAATATTCTTTGTTTTCTTTCTTTATTAAAATGCTTAATTCGGTTGCATTTTACCAATACAATTTTACTTCTTTAATATACTTTTCATTATAGTCAAATATTTATATTTATTATTTATAACTATATAATAGAAATAGCAGAATAACGGTATTCTGAAGTGTATAGAAATGAATAAATATTTGTGAAAATATCCATTAGACAGTTTTGGGCATATGCATTAAAATGTAAATATGCTCACAATATCCATGTCCATTAATTCAGGAAATCTATTACAATGGAAGGCTGAAATATTAAAAACTAAGTAGGAAAATAGGTAATATTACTCAAACAAGCATTATATCATTGTATTCAAACATATGACAAAAGATGATTTGCATAGAGAATTTACAATGAGTTCAATTTAGTTTCTCCCTTTTCTAAATTAAGCTGAAAATTAATCAGACAACAATGGAGTCCAGATTATATTAACACATGAGTGATTTTGGAACACAATCTACCATTTTATTAAATAAGTTAATATGAAAGCTTTGAATAAAGAAGTATTCTTGCATTTAGTTTTCACAATTTCAAATTTTATGATAATTTACAATAAAACGAAATAGTCTTCGAGTTTAAAATATTTAATACTCAATGAATATAATGGTATTCAGTTTCTGTTATTTCTATAATGTTTTTATTTCTTTTATGAATTATTTGTTAATTATTAGCTGTTAAATATAGTTAATTTCCTATACAATATTTAAATATAATTTGGTTATAAAAATAATTTATTTTATTGAATATTATAAATTATCTATTACCATTTTATTAATTTTTTATCAGAATATTATTTTTCTGGTTAAAGTATGAGATTAATATAATTTAGATTAAAATTTTATACTAAATGCATTTAATTGTATTGGTTTTTTAAATATCAATGATTGAGATTAACTATACACTTAATATCTCTAGTATGCATACCTTTATATAAAAATGCAGATATGTTTTAAACATAAATAGAGATTTTCAAATAAATATAAACCTTTTTTAAATACAGATTAATTTATGACAAATTAATAAACATTTTTAATTTAAATGGGATTATTAGAAAATTCTCCTGAAGACTGAAAAAAAGAATTCAAACTTATATAATACTCAGCATTTTTCCCTTTTCCCTCGTATTACTTTTTGATTAATAATACGATAAGTTGCATTCTTATATTTTTATTTCGCATAATCTGTAGGGAAATTTTTAAATTAACAAACTCTTTATACAAAGAAGATCTAAGGGTCTTCCATTTGAAAGATAATCCCTATTTGAAGTATTTTTAACGACTGCATTTATTTTTAATACTCCACCTTTACTTATAAGGATAAAAGATTAAATATAAGTTTGCAATATAAAAATGGAAGACTTTTAAAATCACAAATTATTGCATGGCGTTCTTTATTAATTCTAATAAAAATTTACTACATTGCCGATGCAGCAATTTTAATTTTTTCATAATACGATATAAAATTTTGATTACCTTTTAATAATCATACAATTCCACAAATTTCAATATGTATTTTTCGAAGATGAATTTGAGAACTTCAGCTTTGAAATTCATTTATTCTTATAAACTCATAAATATAATATTTTAATGATAATAAGATTTTAAGTACTTTTATCAGTTATTTAAAATATTAAAATTACGTAAGGGATAAATAAAATGTACTTTATATTAAAGTTATGGAAACTTGTATTCTCTTTCTCTGTCTCTATGTTAACATAACAATCTACTCTTGGGGTTGAGCTATATATTTATTGTTGTGTTTGTGCATAAATTTAGAAAACACAGTTCATTGAAAAAGCCCCTACACAGAGTTACGTCTTTTTCATAATTTGACTAATCAATCAACAGTATTCAAGATTTTCTTTTTCTTAAACTTTCAATGAATTATAAATATAATTTCCGTTAATATAATTTTATATACTTTAAAAATATTACTACATAATTTAGTAAGTTATATATCTCAAAATGAGTGCATTATAAAAAAATTATTAAATTTGTAACACCTTTAAGTTATACAAATTTAGATTAATACTGGAATTATACTTCACATAGAATCACTATTATAGAATAAAATTATTAGCGTATTTATAATCTTTCCAATTTATTCGATTATTAAATATATTCACTTTAAAAAAAATCATTCATAGCACAATCATTTAATTTGCATCACTTAATAAAAAATTTCTTGATGGAATAATTTCTAAAATCATTGGAGTTAAAATTAACGCGTAAATGCCATCCCTCATTATGTGTTTAACCAAAATATTTTAGTTCTTCTAAATAGTTTCGCAATTAAAAAAATATTTTTGAAAAAAATGATTGTAATTTAATTAGGTTGAAATAATTTATTAGTACAAATTTGCGTTAATTTCTATTATTATAAATATTTATTAATTAAATAAGTTAAAATGTATTACTTAATTTTTTATGTATTATTTAAAACAATTTATATTCATATAATATTCTATTTATAATTCCTAAAATTGTATTTCTTTTTGTAATTTTTTGGGGATGATTATTTTTTAAGATAGTGTAAAAACTAATTTCAAACAAAAACAAAATCTTAAAAATTTAGCTTTTTAGTGTGCAATATTTAACTCATAGAAATTTTTTATATCAATCCCATTTAATCCTTGATATGCAATATTATTCCCAAGATTTCATTAAAATGTCTAAGTCGATAACTATCTTAGAAAATATTTGTTCTGCATTTCATTATTGAATGTAACAGAAATTTTTTTTTGCCTAATAAAAAGAATTATATGCATTATTTCAGTTTTCATATATTTTCCCATGTTCCGTAAATTTTAGATTGTCCTCATTATTATAATCTAGCTGATATTTTTAATTTGGTTGCAGTTATTATTTGGGTTATAATTGTGTACCAATTAAATTATTTTCTTGTTAATTATGAAGATGATAATCTATTATTTAAAATCCAAATGTTAGAACTCAAATAAGATTTATCTAAAAAGTTTTGCTAAAGTAGTTTGAATATAAAACAAATGATGTTAAGCTTGTAATTCGGGATATAACTAAATAGATAATAAATTATTCATATATAATAAATTTCAAATGCATATACCATATTTTTTTCTACGTTAAAATTTATTATAGTAATATTTTCAGTAACTCATGAAAATATTACTATTTTTCACAGGATTTTCTTAAATGCATCTTGCGGCAAAATTTTATTAAAAATATTTCTTTTCATTTATTAGGAAAATTTACTTCAGATATTACATTAATTCTTTGCAAAATAAAAATGTGGGGAAAATTTCTGCCTCATTTATTTCCTTCCACAGTCAAATTCATTTTTTAAAAATAATTTCTTTCCTAATTTATTTTAATACATCAGAGATTTTTATTCTTAGGATTTTTTATTTGGAAAATGTACTTTTCATTACTATGCATTTAGTTTTTAAAATGAAAGAACAATGAATTTTAAAAGAATATTTCGTTTAGCACTCAAAATAAGTGTGTGTGGTATGATTATTAAAATAATGGAAACACATGTGAATAAAATTGACATTTTGAATGAGGTTTCTAAGCATCATAATACATAGCTTATAATTTTCAATAAACAGAAATATATACATATTGTTAGTATGCAGTCATTTAATTGAAGTTTTGCAAGATGGATTTTTTGAAAGGTGTAAAATATCAAACCTCTCAGATTTTAAAAGAGGCCATATTGTAGGAACACTACTAGTTGGAGCAAGTAATGTCAACACATACAAATATTTAGGCGTTTCTAGAAATATGGTAGCTAAATTCTTAATATCATACACATAGCGTGACTAGACAGTTCAGCAAAGCAAAATAGGGAACGGAAACAGAGGCTCGGTGGAAGAGACAAACAATTACTGAAGCGGATTTTAATGTTTAAAAATCAAATAGTTTCAGCAAAAGTGATCGCAGATCACTTTTGCAGTTTGGATTCTCCAGCATTCTCAATCTCAATCCAAGAGAATCCAAGCATTCTTTTGGATTCATACAGTTTACAGGGTCTTTCATGAGTAGAACTTAACGACAGACTAACAATTCCCAAGGCACTTGTCATACTTGTTATTGCAAAACGTCGTCACACTCACCAACCTTTGTCAAATCGGTAAGTGAAAAAAGTAATATTGTCTGAAGAATCCTCTTTTACATTTTTCCTTAAAAAAGGACAGTTGCATGTTTCGAGGACTCCTGCCCATTATGGTTGTGATCTTTCCTTCGTAAATGCACTGAGAAGTGGATTTGTAATGATACGGGCAGGTATTTCATGGTTTTCAGGTTGTCCAAATATAAATCTTAAATTAGGGATCAGTGGGAAAAAATATTGAGAAATTGTAGCAGATCTGGTTCATTTTTCAATGCAAACATTATTTGCTGCAGGAGATGGAATTTTCCAGGCTATTAATGCCGATATCCAGTCGTAATTTCATGATCTACCTTCCTTAATATGTTAGTCAATTTGCCTTAATATATTTGAACAGTTATGGCTATAATATGTTCAATAACGAATCTATATCTTCCACTAGACCGAGAATTTCCACAATAATTCCATGAAAAATGGTACAATATTCTTTTAAACATTATTTAGGACTTATATGAATCAATTCCTAGACAAATGAAATCTATATTGCGTGCTAAAAATGATCCTACACCATACTAATAAAGGATTCCTTATAAATCTAATCTGTTTCCAGTATTTTGATAAATATTTGTATGTATAATATATAAATAACATAATAACCTATAATTATATGAAATAAATTATAAGTGAGAGAAATGTAGCTCTCTATAAATAAATTATTTTAATTGAAGGAAATAATGGAATTCATTCAAAATATTTAGTTCAAAGTTATTTTATCTAATACATTCAATTTCTAGTTCAGAATACAACTTCCTTAAAAAAGGAAAATTTCTAGCAATTTATAAAAATGCATTGTTGTTCTCGTGTGCCAGCCAGGCCGGCAATATGGGGTGTGCTGCTCCACTTTTCCAACTGAACCATATTTGGTGTGGAGTCCGACTTCCTCAGTACACACATGTCATAGGTACCCGTTTATAGGGTAGGCAACCATTCACACACACGCAAAGAAAGGAAGAGAGAGAGAGGAAGTGCATCTATGCCCGAGCCAGGATTCGAACCCATCTGTAGTCAGGTACGCTAACCACTAGACAGGTTTGGCGGCATAAAAATGCATTAAAAGGGCTAATTGAAGCTTTTTAGTCCACTTTTATCAAATTTCAATAATGCTGTGTAACTTGTATAAAATACAATTTTTTTAGCCCTATAAAATTTAATTAAAATATATCCTAATTTTCTATCATTAAGTTTCTTATTAAATGTTGAATAAAGATATTTTCTTAAAATACCTTCAGTGAATCATTTTCTTTGTAAAATTTCATAGTAGGCACACAATCTATTTATTAGTAAGTATTTGAAAGTATTAGTAAGTATTTAGTAGTATTTGAAAACATTCATTATGGGTTTCTATAAATATATCTCATAGAGCTAATATATGTATAATATAACGTATCACCAAAATTACCTAACTAATTGTAACTTAAATGTTATACCACCCAATTTTTAAAATTATCATTTTCAGAATATCACTTGAAACCTTTCTTGACTCTTTTAATAATTTTATTAACAGACAAATTAAAAAATACATTTTTATTTCATTTATCTCGAGAAGACATTTTCCAATAAAATGCCAAATATGGTTATTATTGGTAGATTTCTATATAGGGAAAACTTCACTTTCAAACTTTAAGTTGATCATAAGTTATCTACAAGTAATTTTCTATTTCTAAAACTTATAATTTAAAATATTAATAATTTTATATCAAACAATATAGTGTAAGTATTGCAAAGCATTTAAATTAATAACAACTGCAGTAGATAATATTAAATGGGAAAACCTAATATTTTATTTCCCCATCTTATACAATATACACAGATAAAAACTACTATAAGTTCTTTTCCTCCTTTGTAGAAAATATAGTTATAGATTTTTTTAAATTTCCTTCTGTTGAGTACTCTAGAGAATTACATCAAAATTCCAAATGTTCTAAAAGCGAATAAATAAAAAGTAATTGTGTTATACATGCTGTTTATGACCGAAATGTTCACATAAATGTAACTTTTTCCATTACATAAATGAAATTTTTAAACGAAATCAATTCTTCATTGCAAAATGTACTGAAATAAATGTTCTGCTTTGAACTTTAAAGAAAGCTTTATCTTTTCATATAAAGAGAATTGTCTAGAATTTTTACTTAATGAAAAATAATATTAAAATCTCTCAAATATCTACAATATTGATAAAACAGAAGACTTTAAATTTGTGTAGGTGAGAGATTAAATAGATGTCGAGAAGAATCTTTGCAGTTTTATATAATGATATTTTGTAATAAATCAAATAAATATTAGGTTGGGTAAAAAGTAATCCATTTTTTTTTTTTCGGTAGACGCCTGTAGTGATCGATATCTCGTGAAGAACATATCAAACAATTTCAGATTTATGCTCGTTGGAAAGCTGACATTTGACACTAAAATATCCTCTTGCGGTTTTTTGTTTGATTAATTCAGTTACGAGTACAAGGTTTTAAAAATGGAAGACAACAAACAGAAAATTCGATACATTTCCGTTTTTCTATTGTAACGGCGAAAAGATTGCTAGGTGGCTAAAATTGTGAAAGGTGTTTATCGTCCTATATAAGACTGTAACAACCAGGTACGTACAATTTTTGTTTCGTCGATTCCGTTCGGGTATTTTTGATGTTAGAGATGCACCTCGCATGTGGATACATCATCGTCGAAAATGTCTATAAAATATCAAAAATGATCGAAGTTAACCGCATGTCAGCAGTCGTAACGCGCAAGACCTAAAAATCTACATGAAAACTGTTTTAAACCTTTTTACAAAGCGAATCCAAAAGAAGTTACATAAAGTTCACGTAAAAATAATGGATTTCTTTTTCCCCAATTTAATATTTTGAAAATAAACTGTTAATTCTTAACTCTTGCAAGTTTACAAGGTGTATTACTATTGATATTGTAATGCCTAAAACATTTCAATTTATTTTCATCATTTATTAAAATGCACAGAAAAGATAATTACAAGATGTAACAATGATGATATGTTCAAACCTAATTATGATACACAAAAGTAAAATTTTTAAATAATGAAAACCAGTAACTTTCTCAATCACTTTGCAATGAAAAGTAACTTAAAATTAATCATACAATTTACCATCTACTTTTAATTTTAAATCAATCAATCACGATGACAGCAGTCAATTAATCACGACGTCAAGCATTTTCTTGAATCTCTGAAAAATTACTGTATTTTTATTTTATTGAACAAGATGATTGATAGAATACATATGGTTTTGAAACTGCAAGATCATCTAGATCCATAAATGTTGTATTTTGTCTAATTTCAAATCAAAAAAGGGCCAAATTGCTTTATATTTTATTCTTATTTTTATATCGTTTTGTTTGAGGAAATTTATATTTTAAAAATAACATTTACTTATTTTTTTAATTTTAAAATTCTGAATTTTACAAAAATAGGCGGATATTTACATATTTCCTATTCAAAATGGAAAAGTTACCTTAAAGTTTAGTTTCGTATAAAATAAAAGATGAATGATGCTGTATGCAGGATATTGGATATCATTTGAAAATATACAGATGGATAAAAACCATTAATCATTTGATGCTCAAAACTTAACGTGAATAAAGCCATCCCTTTATAGTAAGCAATTTATCACAAATAGAAACTGAAAAAGCATTTAGTCTTAGTGTTTTTCTCGACTTCATGTATGGTAATTTACAGAAAACTTAATTAACTTATTGCAAATCAAATAATTTTTCAGTCAAAAATGCCAATGAAATTCTAAGTCAGGAATTATTGTATTTATTTTGATATAAGTATACGAAAAGAAGGAGCTCAAATTTGTTTAACCCAATTTATTATAAATAATTTCAATTAAGTTTTATTAAATTCTTCAATTAGATTATTTAAAGCTAAGGAAAATGCAGCTATTTAATTTTGTAACTACTCATTGTACTAGTTGTGACTAGTTGTGACTGTGTGTAGACGTTTCGCTTATTTTTAAATATTTAAACAGCTATTTCACGCGAATTCCAAATTCCTTGAAAACACTCCTAAACTTGATAAAAGCTCAAAATTAGATTTAGTTAATGTAGTGTTAAAAATCTCATGATTTAGTTTAGAATTCATCTAAATTATACCTTAAATTAAATATAAAATATTAGATAATTAGATTTAGGATCTTATTAAAGTCATTTAGACTAAATATTTCAAACGTGATTTATAACTGAAACTATCTAGAAAAATATTCATAAAGGGGAATCAAAATATATATATATATATATATATATATATATATATATATATATATATATATATATATATATATATATATATGTGTGTGTGTATATATAAAACATATAAGCATATAGTTCAACATATATAGCAATTAATATTCATGTATTTTGATGTAAACTAAAGTTAGAATTAAAACTTTACCAAAAAATGATAAAAAAATATATATTCAAATAAACCCTCGACTAAACATAAAATATAGTAAACAAACATTGTCACAATTAACTATCAAAACGCACTTTATTCTGTGTTTTCGTTAAAGTATAGGTGTAATTATGAAAATAAATAATTAATTAAGAATAAATTATGTAAGATAATTAATTAAATATAATTAATTAATTAAGAAATTAATCTTCTTCCCCATAAAAATAAATGCAAATGATATTCTATCATATTAAGATCATTTGAATATTTCAATGTTTCATAAATTAACTATTTTTATTAAACTATCACCTATGGTAATTCATTTAAAAATATTAATAAACTAAAATCAATTAACATAAAGTATAAATATAAATATCGATATTACGATAGATTATTAATTAACTATGAGATGATTACATTTGAGAAAACTGAAAATAAAATAATTTGCAGAAATTTATGTTCATGTATAAAAAAGTACAGGTAATCTAAGTTTAAAATAAAATGTACATGTTATCTTTTCTTTTGATTAAAGGGTTTCATTGGATTATTTAGTAAGACTAATGTTATAACAATATAATAAATTTCTTAAACATTTTTTAAAAATAATATAACTTTATATTACGTTTTATTGATATATAGTGAAATTCTATAAGGACTTGCCATGAAACTGAAATAATGAGCTGCAAACTAGACGACCGTTAAAATAACTTATGAACATGTCTGCAAGAGCAAATTTCTCAAGAGAGAAATTAATTTTTAACCTAAGTATTAGAACTGCATAGATATTCGAAGCAAGTTCTTTTTACTTCAGTTATAAATTTTATATTTTGCATGATTTTCTATAACAAAATTTCCTTTATTATCAATTATTTTGAGCTATACTCTCAGTTTATTTGATACTTGAAAATTTTATGAAAATTTATTTTTACAATCATATCACATTATAAAGCCTAATTGTATCTTAAGCTTTAATGAGTAACTTGTTGAAATCCATCAAAATACACTAATTATAAAAAAATTATTTTGCGAATAAATATATTTTAGAAAATATTTAAATATTTCAGCTCAAATAATGTTTTTCTAACTTTTAAATATAATTACACTTACTAGCAGATTAAATCAAAGAATTGTTTGAAATAAATAAATGAAATTAATAAATACAGTTAAAAATTTGAAAAAAAATAATTCGTAAAATTTAATCTGCTGCTAAAACATGACATTCAGTATAGGGAAGATTTATAAGAATTTCGTTAATATTTTATTTTTATCCTCTTAATGAAGAATTTTCGAAACATTTCTACAATTTTCTTCTAATTTAATAAATTATTTAAAATTTTGACTTCCAAATTTGAGGATTTAATAAAGTCTAACTCTATAAATATTGAATTAATTGCGGATACATATTTTGTATAATTACATATACAGCATAGAAGACATAAATAGTCAGAAATTATTTTTAAGCATTTAGACATCTATGGTTATTATTTTCAAAGGAGAATTTTTTAAACGTTTATTGTAAGAAATTAATCTGCAAAGCTCACAGTCGAATGCCCTGAAGCATAAAATCAAAAAGTGTAACTTTTAACATCACTTAAATTCTCTTATTTAACTGTGATTAGAATCGAAGTAAACATTTTTCTGCGAAATTATAACAATAACTGATTGTGTTACAGTTGGTAAACATAGCGAATGCTTTATTAATATTAAATAATAATTTATGTATGTGTATGTGAATAAAAGTTTCTTAAACTATATATATTATGAACTTCCATTAAGATAAACATTCGAATATAACACATTATTGAGTTATAACTCCAATTGTTATGTCAATTATTCAAAAAGTTAAATTAATTTAAGATATAAAAATGACTAAAATTTCGTACGCTATATGCTTTGTCATTTGACAATAAATTTTACTCGAATGTCAATTTTGTTTAATATTAAAATGTTCAAAGATTTTTGAAGAATAAAACGAATTCTAAAGGCACGATGTTCCTAATCCCTCTTTTTAATAATAAAAACCTAAAAATGATTAAAAATTCAAATGAAAAGACAACTTTGTTCATTATTTAAATTCTACTCAATAAATATAAGAAATCCCATGCAGTTCATCTATTGATATAAAAGTCAATCTTAACTTTTGGAGGAAGAAGATTACAGAATCTCAAGAATGTTATTTTAATAGATTTAAAAGTATAACTCATTAGATATTCCTTTATATCTCATAAATATTCAGATAGATTTTTCATAAGATTTTTGAGTTTTTAAAAGGAAGATACATAAACGTGATAAAAGTGCAAAGAGAGAGATTAAACAAACTTAGAGTGGAATATTAAAAATATATTGAGCTTATCCTTCAATTAAAATATATCACTTTTGAGAAATGATTTTCTGGGAATACTTAAAGATGTTTCTCATAAAATAACTTTAAGGAAAACATTTTAATCTGAAGTATGTAGAAAATTTATTTAAAGAAAGGATATTTTATAAAATAAATCTATCATTTCTTGAGTTAAATTATGTGTACTCTAATCAACGTTTTCAGAACTAATATTTAATAGACATATGTATTTTAAAAGGTCTAACAATGGTGTTTTTATCATATACGAGGTAGATTTTTTATTATCTGAATTGATATGAATTAAATTAATATCTCAGTTAAATAATAAAATGTTAAAAGTATAACTAAATTTCAGTATAAACATTAATTCCATTGTTGTCCATAGCTCTACAGAATGTACAGTAAAAACAGCCTCATTACTTTAGCTTAATAAATTGGTTTTGAGCTATGAAATGGTGATAAATATTAACAAATCATGACAACAGTGGCATTTTATGTGTTAAAATTCAGAAGTTAGCTGTTATTTCAAGAATTACTTTATACTGCATTGCCTGGCGAACAGTCTAATAATCGATAGCTGTTGTAAGTTATTGTGAGAAAACAGCTATATTCCAGGAAGATAATTCATAAATGGTGTTTTGTGTTTAAGTATCACAAGGAAAAACACTCGAAAAATTTTCAAGCACCCATTTTTGCCCTTTTTGGTTAGGTCTCATGGTCCAAAGGTAGTGATTCCAATTCTCGACCTAAACAAAGATCCGTTGTCTTCATGAAAAACACCTAGTGCACGTTAAATAGGTCTTACTCACAATGTCCTTCAAGTGAAATGATATTTCTGAGTGTGACAGATGAAGCATTGGGAATTTTTGTTTGGTACCTGCTTCTAAATTACGAAGACTCTCACCCTATAACTTCCGTCTAACTGGTTGAGCCCAACTCTAGGTTAGGTACATAGAAGCATGCTCGTGCTACAACAATAAGAGTCCATCTTGAGTCTTGAATGCAATAAATTGAAATACAACATGTGTCTCCTATTTTCATAAGTCTCTGGGATTGAAAAAATGGGACCCTTCACTCCAAACAGCAAGCTCATCACTCTAAACGTTATCTTAAGCTTAAAATTACAAGTGAAAGAATGCTTACAAAACGCATTGCTTTTCATAAATTTTGACCCAGTTATGTTACAAAGTACGCAAAAAGAACTAGCCATTTGTTACTTGGCACAAATACCATCAGCACTACTTTACTATATTATTTACTGCGCACATTTTTCGTATTACCGTCAAGTTGTTTTTTAAATTTAGAATAAAATATTTTACCTACATAACTTATAGAAATCACTCACAATCATAAGAATAAGTTGAATATAATAGCAGTGATTTCATAAATCATTGTTATTCAAAATTATTGTAATATTTTTTTCTCCTATCTTATTTAGATATTAACTAAAATGAATAATTTTAGAAATTTTTCATAAGAAATCCTACAAGACTTTTTTTGTAGATAACAGCCATAGTCCTTTATCCATACAATTTTTGCAATGCAGTCAGTGTTCTGAAATTAAAGAATGATAGAGTGCTTTCTTATCAAATAGAAATATTATTCTTTTGTTTATAATCACAAGATACTAAGAATTCTTTATAATGAGTAAATTTGACAAATAAAGAAAGAAATGTCTACATTTAATGATTAAATACTGTCTTAACATTGAATTAATAGGCAGAGACCTTCTTGAAATATTTGACAGTTCCAGATAAATATTTCAAAACGTTTTTTTTTACCATTTTTTTGTTATTAGTTATTTCTTTAAAACTCAAATTTCATCTTGTTGAAAAACGAATGTATATTAAATCGCAATGTGTTTGACAATTGTTTGCTTATAGAAAAAGCAAATGAATAAAATTAAGCAAATATCAATTGGTAAAAAAGAAATTAAGTAAAAATACGTTTTCTCAATAGAACAAGTTACAGATTTCCAAATAATTATTATTTAGTAGATTAATTGTTTGTAATGAATTTTTCGAACCACTATATGATAAATAGAACTTAGCCACACTGATATAATTTGAATTTGAAAGCAAAAATAAATAGATTTATAGCTAGATTAACATTATATGCATAAATAACTTATAAACATTTCAAGAAAAGTTTACAAGATTTAAATGTATACATACATAATTTATTCAAATCTCTTTCAGATAAGGCAAAAATGATAACAAAATTTTTATGTTAGCAAATAATAATATATAAAAAAAATTGAAGGTGTGATATTGGTCCAAAAATAAATCTAATAAATTAAGTATTCAAAAAATAAGAAATGGTATCTGAAATAAACATAAATATATCATTCTAAGGAATAATTAAAATAAAATTTAATAGCAATGCATATTATATTTCCTGTACATGCATTATTTATGTTATACAGGAATTTTTCAAAAACCAAACATTGCTTTATTAGTTACTTTAGAATTAATTGGTTCAAATCAGTTTGAAATTCCTCACAAATTTAATTTGACTCACGATGATATCAATTTACAATAACATAAATCATGCTTTTAAAAATACAACAAACCCAAATAAAATTGTATATTTACTATATATTGGAAAAATATTGTATTCTCTTTTAATTCGAAAACCCCTATATATATAAGATGAATAAAATATCAAAAATTTTATTTAGAAAAAGCTTCAAGAAATTTATAGGAAATATATTAGTATATATTTAAAATCATTTTTCAAAAAATCCTTAACTATTTTTATAAAATTTACTTCTATCTCAAACACAACATTATTTATAGCAAAATAAAATGCATAATAAAATAATTAGTATACATTGTGAAAATTGATAAAGGGTGATTTATTGACAAATATGAATTTTATTCTTTGAATAACATTTTTATTTGCTATTATTAATTCTCTCTTTTAAAATTTCTATCTCATTAAAATTAGCATTTTTACATTTAAAATTTATAGTTGGTGCAAAATTTTTGAAAATAAGAAATTATTATAGCTGTTTTTTTTTAAATTGCTGGGATTAATTTTTCTACTCAATAGTTTGACTAAGAGGATTAAACTCAAAATGTTATTAGAGTATTTAAGCCTCTTGAAGAAAGTGAGTTTAAATTAATTATATAAAATATGTTTGTGCAAAGGTTAAGATTAACAGGAATATTCATCGATATTAAACGAAAGGAAAAAACATATAAGAATATTAAATTACATCTTTTATTAAAAATAATTAATAATTTTATTGAACACTCATTATTTATTTTAGATTTACTTTAATTAATTAGTATATAATAGAAAACTTGCAAGCATTCATGAATGAAGTGCATTTTAAAAGCTTTTAATTTTTCAAACTAAAAATATTGTGTTGCAAGATTTTTCTCTTTTTCAAATTTTCAATACCTATCATTAATTCTTCAACAAATGATATCTAAGATATATAAATTATAAAAGATATCAAATGGAATGATAAGTTATTGGTTATTTATCTTGACAAATTGATTTACGAAATATCACCAAATTATTACGAATTAATCAATTTAAATAATAGAATGTTTAGTTATTTTAAGAAAGGTAGGGAAAAATATTAGAATTATAGCACACGAGATTAGATCCTTTGAGAAATTTAGACGCTTCGGTTTACTACATAACGCTTCTGTTTACTACATATTTATGAGTTAAATCAGCAACTTAATAGATTTAGAGTCAAGCAGATAACTTGTAATTAATCTGAGTGGTAAACTTGATGCAAACAGTGCAAACGAAAGCAAGAATTTCAACAATGAAATTTTACATTTTTATTATTGTTTTTTCAAAATGGGGCAAATAATATAAATATATATCTTTATTAGCAAGTGAATATGCTTTCAGAACAACAAAATAACTTCTCATACGTGAAAAATTGGACAAAAATTATTTCAAGGCTAAATAGTAATACATGAGTATAAAGTTTAATTAAACTCACTCATTGAAAATTTAATGCATCAATTATGTACCTATGAATTATGATAATGTCATTATATTTCCTGATTCACAATTTTGGAAAACATTTTTAAAAGAATAAAGTAAAAGCAATGACTTCTAGCATTAATTTACTCACTGTATTGTATAAGTATGTTAATAACTAGTTAATAAGTATGTGGATTGGGAAACAAATTTTGAATCAAATTTGAAAATATTTAATAATATGATACAGAGTATAATGTCCTAATTACATTTAAATCTAAATTTAAAACAAAATTTTTTTTTAAATATTTCTGCACTATTTAGTAAAATTACTAATTACTATAAATTTGAGCACACTGCTCTAATTTAGTAAAACTATAAACAAAATAATGAAAACAAAAAAAAGTTTAACTATACGGGCTAGCCTATTTTAGAATATTGAAACAAAGAAATAAAATAGATCATTTTCTGAAACTACTCTTTTCGAAATAAATCTTTATGTTTAAGGGATATTAAAATATTTAAGAAAACATACAAAATTCATTCCATTCATTGATCAATTAAATCTTTAATGAATACATGCGTGGAATAAAATAGGTTTCGATGAATCCTTATAAATGTCCGAAATTTATGCAATTTAATTATTACTAAATTAATAATAATTGCTAAAGAAACATGAAGAATTTGCTAAATATATATGCTAACAACTATTGCAAATGTTTATTAAATCCTTTGTCTTTATTAATAACATATCTAAAAAAGATATGTAATTAATAAAGACAAATTATTTAGCTTAAATTATTCAATATATAAGCCATTGTGTGGCCACGAATATTTTCTGTAAATTAAGTAAATAAAAATTCTGTAAAGATGTAAATTTAAAAATATGTTTTGAAGATTCTGAATGATGCAAATTTAAAAGATACATATTCAAGTTTGCTGTTAAAAATAGCAACCACAGATATGAAACTAATTTTTCTAACAATAATATTCAACCTAATTTCAAACCTAATTCTTATAACAAACACACTTAAGGCATGAATATAAATAAAGAATATTGGACCATTTTCCAACAAAAAATTCTAACTTTTGCTATAATATATATAAAAGATTAATGATTGAAAAGTAATTATACACATATAAGTGATAAAAATAAGAAAATTATAACAATTATTTAAAATATTTAAAATATTTTTTAAAGTTAAGTTGAAAAAATCTAACTAATAAAAAAATTATATTATTTCCTGCAAAATTTAGGTAAGATTAATTTATTGCCATACATTATTGCCTGTGTTTTTCTCTCAAAAGAGAACAAATGTTGCCAACAACCTAACAAATTTGGACATTATTCGAGTGATGAAATTAAAAGTCATCTAATAGCTCGTTCGTTTCAAATATGCAGTGGTCAGATTCATCGACGTATACACATACAAAATGCATCTTTTGTTTCGGTACAATATTAAAACTTTGAGTAGAATCTAGCGCATTGTTCCTCGTGTAATCTCCTTGGTTCTTTTTTATGAGTGGTCACTTAGCTTTTGGAAATTAGAAATCCCTCGTGCGATATAAATACAACTTCCATGATTATCTCTATTTCCCAACGATTTCCCTTTATCGCAACATTCAGAGAATTAGTTTCTTTAAATATTCGGATTATGACTTCAATTGCATTTATATACAAATTTTCTCCTTAAATTTATCTTTCTGCTATATTTATTGAGCGATACTTAGCCGTGCCAGTCTCTTTGATAAGAAAAAAAGGAAAATTTTAAGGTCAATGTATGCTCTATTTTGCTCAACAATACAGACACAGCGACAAATAACTTCAATTATATTTTCTTAAATAATTTTACACGTTGCTTTTAAAGCAAAATTCTAGGATTCATTTGCATTTATTTTCAGAAGCACAATTTCATCTATAGGTATAATTTCAAGTTATTTTTCTTTATTTATAAATTTTTGGAGGAAACATCGACTACCTGAATCACACAACACAAAGCTGAAATTTTATTTTGCACCAATTCAGTAAAACTGAAACTATTAGCCTCTGAATATCGTAATTTAATTTAAAAATGATATTCTGAAGTCGTAACGGAAATTGATGTTTCTGTAAGTTAAAATATAGCATTACCCTTCTTGAGTGCAACCGTATAAATTTAGAGTTTTTGTTACAGAGTTTAATTGAATATTTAATGTCATAAAAATTTCATAATAATAATTTTATTATAAGAGACCAATTTTTCAAATTTTATCTAGTAAGCATTTATTCTCATAGAATGTGAGTTCTCTCATTCATATTTGTTCATAACAAAACTAATTAGTTTTTTGAACAATACAGCTCTTTTTTTCTTTTTTTACATTAATAACTTCATAATATATTTTACTCAAGAATATTAAGAATATTGGTATTCCTTATTGTATTTTTTGACGCTAATACAGCAAAAATATGATGTTATTTAATTATTCAAGACCAACTAATTAAATTAAGAATAATGCAGTCACTACATTCGTCTTTTTCAACTCCTTTCTTTGATTAAAAGTAAACCAAATTTTTATAGCATTTGTGAGACCATTCCCGATTTAATTTTTCTTAATTATTCTTTTTTATAAATCATAATAATACGCTTGTTAAATATCGATACATAGTTTCTAGATTTAATAAATCTCCTTTATTACAATATAAATGCAATACAAAAACATTTTTCCAAAATATGTTCTTTCTTCCTAATTAGGTTTTCTTCAGTGGAAATTAATTACTTGATTATACTACATAGAAATTAAGAAAAAGATCAAATAAAGGAGATGAAACATAATATTATAAGGACAAATGTTTATTAAATAATAAAGCTAATTTGTCATGGATAATATTAGTTTTTACTTTTTTATTGAAAATAATTGCTATCCTTACTAATTAGAATACTGAAATACATCAAATTTAATTGTACATATACATTTAATATCTGAAACACTCGCGTGCCACTCCTATATGTTTTTTAATAAATAATTTAAACTGAAATATTTTTAATTTAATAGCTCTTCCTCATTAGTTACTTCTATTGACAATGTTCATATTGAATTTGCAATATATTAGTGCATAAAAGACAAAAATATCATTAAAATTATTTATTGTATTAAAGGGAGCATAATGTAAATCTATGCATAATGTATATTTCGGCAATGACATCATTATTTTCAATATTCAGTGTTTATCAAAATAAAATATTGCTAATTTTTAGAGATATAAAATGTCACGATAAATATCTAGAATAGTTATCGTAGCATTTATCGAAAATTGAAACCAAGATAATAAAATTGCTCTCTATGCATTTTACTACATAAATTAATTAAGTATTTTATTTTAATATAATGCCGCCCAACCAATCCAGTGGTTAGCGTACCTGACTACAGATGGGTGGCACCTGGGTTCGAATCCTGGCTCGGCATGGATGTACTTTCTCTATCTCTCTCTCTCTCTCTTTCCTGTCTTTGTCCTTCTTTGTGTGTGAATGGTTGCCTACCCTATAAACGGGTACCTATGGCATGTGTGTACTGAGGAAGTCGGACTCCACACTAAATAAGGTTCAGTTGGAAAAGTGGAGCAGCGCACCCCGTAATGCCGGCCTGGCTGGCACACGACAACAACAACAACATTCCACTATAATAAAATTGCTAACAAATACTTGTTCAATGGTTTTAAAGATATTGTAAGGACCGTGGTGGCCTGGTTGGTTTGGGCATCTCTCATTACTAGAAGATGGTGAGTTCGAATCCCGCGACTTAGCCGAAGATCTGTAGTGCTCACTAATGGTGTCTAATGGGACTCGTAAAATATGTCGGGTTGCAATGCCCTCCATGTTCCCATTACAAATTAATACCTCTGGGGGTGGTTGGAGCCAGGCTATTGGTCTTCTCTGGCTTTATTCTCTTAATCTGGAAGACCCAGATGTGGTGCTGCCATCTATGAGTCAAAGTCGTACTTCCTCCTTCGTATGAGGGTGCTCTATTCAAAAACGGAAGACTCTCTTTCTGACTTCATTCGCTCAGTCCCTGATGGGTGGGTTTGGCTTCGCTAAGGTTCTTAAGTAACAACAACAAAGATTTTGTTGACATTAGTTAAAACAATTTTTTTTTCGTTCACTACATCTAGTTCATAAGTTAGAAATATTTTGAATTTAGTTAATGTTCTATTACCTAACATCGAGTAATTAAAGTTAATATTATGAGAAATGATATCATAACTTTCATAATACATATACTAACTGCATATTTCCTATTGTTTTAATTAAAATATTCATTTTCTGTCACTTTTAGAAAATCACATTCGAATATTTAGTACGAAATTCTCTTTTGTAATTATACTTCTAGAAAATATTTTCGATTTATAATCTCAAATTAAATTATTTTAAATATTCTCCAGAATGATTTTACTATATTTTTCTATCATCAACTGTACTTTTTATTTTATAAAAATAGTAAAATATATTTTAAATATATTTTATTATTTTTATATATAATAATGTTTTAACTTAAAGTTATAAAAATAATATTTTAATTTAAAATATTAAGTTAAAATATTATTTTTATAGCAGCTCTGATTATCTAATAATACATTCTAAAATAAATCACTCGATATCTTTTATTATAAGTCATTATATTTTCCCCTTAAAACTATTTTATAATATTTCCAGTTAAAAATAGCATGAAAAATACTCCATATAATATAGATAAGTACATTCAATGCTTTCTTTCATCATCATTCAGGCAGAATTATCTGATTAATATCACGTGACTTTTTCACCCTATCACAACATCTTTAGATGCATCATTTAAGCCTGCTACTTATTGCTATTAGTTCCTCAAAAATAAAAAAAATCTTAGACGGAAGATGATGATGATGACTAAGCAGGAATAGTGAAGACAGGTCAGGTTCCTAAAGCACTCCATCAAAATGGGTAATTCATAGTTACAGATAAATAAGGACATTTTATAAATTTTGAAGTTTATGAAAGCCTTTTTCAATATTGAAAATGCATAAATATTCTATAAAAATTACTTCCAAACATTCTCCAAAATAATTTATTTTAAATAAACAAAAACCTATTTATTCCACTTCTGTTATTTAGAAATAACTAGTCATTTCTAAATAACAGAAAAAAATTGCTTTTGATAATTTAAAAAGCAAATTTTTTCGAATAACTATGAATGAGCATTAAATTTAATCAGATGAAAAATTATTAGAAAATTTATGATATTTCAAGTCTTTCAAATGTCTTAATTTGGCAATTTTACTTTATAGTTATAAACTTCTGATCATTAAATATAATTTGAGATACAACTATGACGCATTTTACTTATAATTTAATCCTAATGTATTAAATATAACTACGTTCCAAACGCTTAAATCTATTTTATACAAACTATTCCATTAAAATTGTTTGTTAAAGTATGAAATATGAAATTAATTGTTTAAATTTATATTCAGATTGGATAATCAATTTAACTTAATTATTGTACAAACTATATTTTTTGATTAGCAGTAATTGTAAATGATTTCATTATTCTTAATAAAAAAATTCAAAATAGAAATTACAAGATAAGTATATATACTATCTACATATAAAACTACAAGTAAAGTATATCACATAAATATTACATGAAATACAAAAGAAAAATGTCAATTCTGAACAAAAAATATTCAAAATTGACGATCTAACATAATTAGAAATAAATTTAATACAGGTTAACAAAACCGCATTCATGTATCAACAAAATAGAATGTATCTCCTATCTATTTTATTTCCCATCAAACAATTCATAAACTCAGACACTAACAATTTACGATAGATAAATTTTGATTCCCAATTCATATGATTGTTTTTTCATTAAGAAAAATTTCAATTTTGCGCGTAAAAGATAATGAAAATTATATATTAGTGCAATAAATATATTTATCATATTATATATGCATACATTTTTTAAATATTTATGGATATAAATATCTAAAATAAAACAAAAAGGATCAAAAACATATTTTAATTGGAAATATAGAAATTTCAAAATGAATTAATAACAGGTATTATGACATTAAGACAAAATCTCATTGCTACTTAGAAAAAATATAATAAAGGAGTGATTAAAAAAGCAATAAAATCAAATTATTATTAATTTGTGACAGTAAGAGATCTCACTTAAACATATTACACTAATTATTATTTTATTAATATGTTTCATTTCAAACTTTTTGCTTAGACTCAAATGTTTCTTAGTTGAAATAACTCTAATTTTTATTAAAGATATTCAACATTAATGGTTATACATTTATTTATTAACTAAATTTAAATATTTTAAAATAACAAAATATTTTGAAATTTTTTATCTTAAAAAACAAAATTAAATAATTGAGAGAAAACAAGATAATATAATATAATTCTTGTCAGAAGTGTGTACATAATCATATTTAGTCTGAAATTGAGTTTAATCATAATTTCTACTTTCTAATTTATGTCAAAATTAACTTAAATGTCATGTCTTTAGGGGTTTCTCTTTATTTTATTCGTCTAATCAAATTTTAAAATATTCTTGAGTTTCTTACTAATAAGCATAATTAGTGTAAAAAAATCCAACTCCCAAGGAAATTAATCTAAAAAGATTAGATTTTTTATATGTATATATAAAGTTTATTTAATTAAATTGTGTTCATAAAATCGTAAAAAAATCATTTTTCATAACACTTTCTTTTCTTTCTTGCCTATGAATTTAGAGGATGAATAATTAATGCTCTTGAACTACTTAAAAATTTATTTGAGTATTTTAATTATGGACATTGTTAAAATATAACACCATTGATTGCAGAATAATCAAATTGCTATATTAATTATGGATTAAGATACCTCAACATTCTTGTTAAGGTTCTCTAAAACACAAAATTTAAATAAATATGCAACCATGATTAATTGACTTTAAGAAATTTTCCTAAAAACTAATATTAATACTTTTCTTTTAAATAAAATGAGCATCTATTGCATTTATCAATAGATTGCATTTTTTTAAAAAAATAAATTTTAAATTTTGATTTTAATTAGAATTTAAAGCTTATTAAGTTAATTTCAATTTATGTTACAGATCAATATTACTAAGTATAAAATATCCTCAATTAAAGCTTTGAATTTGATTAATCTTAGTATAATTTAACTTATGAGAAATTTTAAACCTATTTTTTTTACCAGCTGATAAATATTAAGGACCCTAAATGCGTTAACATTTTTACATTGATAAATCTTGTTTTATCAGTTGTATCAATAGTTAGTTAACTGAGAAAATTCTGCTTCATACATTAACAATAGAATAATGGCAGAATATAAGTTATAGCAGAAGCTTTTCTAAGATTTTCTGTAGAAGGCCAAAAACATTTGCTGAAATCTTTGAAACAAAATATTACTTCCTTTTCCGGAAGTGCAAAGACTATCTTGTTGTCCACATCCGCATTTTTATAGCATCAAGTACACTAACAAGTTATTTTATATTTTGTTACTATATGATCCAGAAAAACAATCATATAGCTATTTCTTCTTGAACAGTAATAGCTACTCATAAACTGAGAATCCGAAGAGCTTGGATGAAAATTGCAAGGAAACAACTGGATGGTTTAATAAATTTTGTGTAAATATTGAGTCTGACTTTCCTTAAGTTTTTTTCTTTTAGCCCATTGATGATTCTTCAAGAAACTCAACTTCCTGTGTTCTTTGATAGTGGTTTCTGTTTATGACAAACACATTTTATCATCTGCAAAGAGAAAGAAAATATTTTCCATGCAATATATCCATTCTCTCAGAAATAATAGCTGATTACTTTACAAGTGCGTTTAACTTTATGTCAACAATAGCAATTTACTGACTTGACTATCAATGCAAGCAAATCAGTTTCTTACTTACTTGTAACACCATAATTGAACTCAGTGTAATTTCCTTACTTGTAGATATTTTTGTATTATTTGTAGATCTATTTTGTATTACTTTCAAAGATTTGAGAAAAAGAATTTATCATATAATTGATTAAAAAATTGATAAATAAATAAAAAAGTATGTTTTAGTTTGTGTTATTACATATAATGTTATGAAAAAAAATCAAATTAAATAAAGAGTGTACATTTGAATTGAAATTGTATTGATGTAATTTTATATTCATGTTGAAATTTTTAATCTTTTCATAAAGCTTATTATTCCATGACATTATGATTATTATAAAAAAATAATTCAAGCTCTTAAGTTGATTTAAAAATGTCAAAAAACGTTTCAAAATTTTAATCCATGAAGTTCGCTTTTTTTTAAAAAAAGTTTGCTAAAGATTTCAATTTATTTTGATTCATATTATCTAATTTTATCTTTAAATATGTATCAGTTTACAATTTAAATTAATTTATTATAAGTTCTAAATTTTTTAATTAAGAATTGATGACTGAGTTCTTTGAAATTAAAACATCAATATTTATGAAAAAATAGGTTAATTAAACTGAAGTTAGTACTTTAATAGTTTTATACAGCGTAATTATTCAAAATGTAATTCATGTCATTAAAAATAATAAAGAAAAGATATCTATAAGATCCATGTTATTTTTATTCAATCAAAGACATTTTTTATTTCATATTATAAAAAATTATTTTTATGTAGTTCTACAGGAGTTACAGTTAATTTATTCATGTCGAAAAAAGAATTATCAATATACAAAAACAAGAAAGTTCTTGTCGTTTTTATGACCCAAAAGAACATGACCTTTCGGAAGAGTAGCCCTTGTTGGTCCTCGAAGTAATCATCTTATATCTAGCACTTCCTGCCAGCATGTCTCCAGTTGTGCAATACCATTGCTCTAAAACTTGGGGATTTTGGACCCAAAGAAGTCCGTAAATGATTATCGCATATCTGCTTCATTAGTAAAGGATTTTCCACAAAGATGATTGTCCAGAGAATGGAAGAGCAGTAAATTGATCGTGCAAAGTCATGTGAGTAAAGACGATGGCATAAAGTCTCCCAACCAAAACGCTGTACGATATTCCTGGCCATCAGTGACTTCGTGCTATCGGCCGAGAACAGTACACCCTTGAGATTAGCCAGTGTTGGCTCCTTCTGTTGTAATGCCTGTTGCCCACGTACAGATCCAAAGTGACCATTGGACCGTTGGAAGTAGCTCGTAGTGAACCACTTGACAACTAGTCCACCAGACACATATAATTTTAAGAAAATGCAGAAGGACAAATCTCCCGATCTGAATTTGTAAAACCATAACTTTAATATTTCATTCACAGTATTATCTAAAATTTCTTGACACATTAGGCGACTTGATGTAGCGCCTGATAGGCCAACTTTGAATTCTTAAGGAAAACAACACCGAACGAGCTCCTTCGACACATTTAACTTTACTCGATATTGTACGAGCTAAGATTTATGAATGTGAGTGGTGGATTTGCTTTTATAACAACTAATTGTCCTACTCTCGGATGACCAGTGTCTTAATCACGGCATACATTAATTTTCATACTAATTCTCACTTTATTCAATGGCTACGTGAAAACTTTCTTGTTTACTTTATATTTATTTTTTCCGCATAGAAAAGCTTTATAATGTATTATCATAATAAAAAAGTTTTATATTTCTTTTTCTAAATAACTGTAAATTTTTTTCTTGATTTTCAGTCGACAAAAGAAATCATAGATAAAAGTATTTCATTTATTCTAAACCAATGTAATCAATGTTTGCGCCATATTTTTATTTATTCATGAATAATATATTTACAATCAATTTAGAAAAATTGATGCTCTTTTAATTCATATCTATTAAATTTCATTACTTAGAATTTCATTACAGAAACTTAGTTCACACAAAACATCAGTGCAAATTACTAATAAAATAATTATGTATATAAAATTCAAGTATGAAAAAATATTATGGAAAAACTATGTATATCACTACATATAAGTTATTAGAATACTTTTAGAGGGAAAAATTATCAAAATAATTTTTTTATAATAATTTATTATTGTTCTTACGCATTTTATCCGAATGTGTTTGAAATAAATTTATGAATGCATAAGTGAAATTAATATAATTATATTTAGAATGCTTATGAGATTGAATAAAATGAAATATAACTCTAAGAAAATTCTCCTAGATTTTTAATTAAGATAGTTTTTAAATTTATAATTAAACTAAACAAAAAAATGTGAATTCTTAAAGGAAATGAAAAGGAAGAACTAAAAAAAGTTTTAAAAAATAAATAATTGAAAGAAATTTAATGAATGTGTTTATTGAAATTCAAACTACATTGAAGTATTTCAATTAAATGCCTCAATGATTTTTTATAAAAAAGCTCTGAAAGAACTTTTAGTAAAACACATCTGGAGTTTTAAGAAATTCAAAAATAAATTAGAAATTCATTAGATCTTATTTTTTCTATCACTTTGAAAGTTTTAACTAACAGAAGAATCCATCTGGATAACAAAAAAGGATAGGGTAACAAAACAAGTTTCCAGTATGTGTTAATAGAAAAATTATTTTAAAGTCACACAGAAATGTATTTAATCATAGCAAAATCTATGTATGGAAGAATTTTGGAAGATAGAATTTCTCTTCTTGAAATTACAAATATCTCGTGTGCTGATTTATAAAGCCTTTCGTTTAGCTTCTATATAGTACATATAAAAATATGCTTCTCTTAAAATATAAAAAATACTTCTTTAAAAATGTTTATAAATTCAAATAAATATAATTCTTTGTTTTATTTTATTAATGAGTTTTTCATGATGTTTCATTACTAATAATAAATAAATTTAAAGCGTTTGCGATACAAAACAAGATGATTTTTTTGCTTAAAATATTTTTTGTAAATTTGAGGAATATTATATTTTTCCTTCTAACATATTTTTTAAAAAAATATGTGCAATTCAAGAATGTAATATCACTATTTTTGGTCTTAAAAAATACAGTATTTCAAACATTCAAGCTTAAGTTTGTCAAAATTTATCTTCCGATCATGTGCTTCAAAAAAAATGATTCGCATTCTTTAGTTTTTAAAGTATTGAACCTTCTCTCAGACATAAAAATTTGATGCTATTTATGCATTTTTTTTATCCTGAGAGAGTTTTATTTTTTATTCATTTTTTTAATAACAAATAAATTTATTTAAAAATAATTCAAGGTTTTCATCACATTATCATATAATGATTTTTTTCCTCAAAAAATAAAATATTTTGGATTTTCTAAAAAGCAAAGGCTCCAGAATCTGGAACATTGTTGATAACATTGCAAAAGTTGAAATGATTAGTTTATTTTTTATTTAAGTTAATATTGTTCTATTTAAAACATAATTTATAAATACCTTAATACCTTATATCAGTGTTTCTCAACCTTTTAGTATTCACGGCCCAATTTTCAATCATAATTTTCATCGCGCCCCCCCTCCCCACCGCATACAAAAAAATATATACAATAATAATGTATTTTGAGTATTTGGGAGCTAAACTTACACTACAACATTAATTTTAAACTTTACAAATTACCAAGAATACCGAAATTTATTGACATTTTGCAACACCGATCCTCAGCATTGAAAAAACAAGAATCCTATGCTTTTTTATTGCTCTTGCGTCCCGCTATGTCTCGGCACTCTCACGGTTTCGCGAGAAGTTTGGAGTTGTCTGGAATTTCTTGTCAGCAAAAAATTAAGCTAGGAGCGTGCGCAGATGTGAACAAATGTTTTCTCATAGGGAGAAGGAGAAAGTTCTATGACGCCAATTTCAGACAATCTCATTCGAGTTGATCCTTCTATCGCTATTGAATCTATTCTGGATGTGTATATTATATATATTTTCGTGCAATTGCAATTCACCGTAATAAATATTCACGGTAGCAGACTTATGCAGAATCATGGATAAATTTTTAAGCAGGCGTAAGCGAGCATTAGACGATAGACAAGCATCAACAAGTACACAGATAAGCGTGGTTCCGAAAATAAAATCAAGAAAATATTCTCAAGAATACTTAAATTTTGGGTTCACTAGTACTGAAGTAAATGAAGAAGAAAGGCCCCTGTGTATCATTTGCTCAAAAATGTTGGTGGCAGACAGCATGAAACCTAATAAACTTAAACGTCATTTGGAAATTCTTCATAATGAGTACGTAAACAAACCCAGAGACTTCTTCGAATTAAAATTAAAATCATATGAAAAGCAAAAATCATTGTTTAAAAAAACTTTGTCTGTGAATGAAAAAGCTTTAATTGCCTCTTACAAAGTTTCACATAAAATAGTCAGATGTAAAAAGCCTCAAGCCATTGGTGAAGAGCTTATTTTGCCAGCCGCGATTGATATTTTAGAAATTATGTTTGGAGATAATTTTGCAAAATAAATGCAGTCTATACCTCTTTCAAATGATAATGTTGCCCGTCGAATTGCAGATATAGCTGAAGATGTAGAGTGTCAGCTTTTGTCGAAGTTGAGTTACAAATTGTTTTCAATACAACTCGATGAGGCAACAGATAGTAATAAAGATGCTCATTTCATTGCCTATGTTAGATTTTGTGGTGAGTCAGTAGTAGAAGAATTACTTTTCTGCAAACCAATAGAGCTCAAAGCAACAGCACTCGCTTTATTTGCCATCTTAAATGATTTTATGAACGAGGCAAACATAGAATGGAAAAATTGCATCGGAATATGCACGGATGGTGCTCGTTCTATGTCAGGAAGATTCCAAAGTATTCAAGCACTTGTGAAACAAAAATCGCCACAGTGCGTCTGGACACATTGCATGATCCACAGAGAAGCTTTGGCTTCCAAAGAAATGAGTCCTGGTTTGAATATTGTGTTAACTACGGTTGTAACCGTAGTAAATTATATAAAAATGAGACCCCTGAAATCAAGAATCTTCTCCGCACTTTTAAAGACATGGGTGCAGTACATTCAGTGTTTATTTGGGTACAGTACATTCAGTGTCACTATTTTATTGCGAGGCAAGATGGTTATCACGAGGGAAATTTTTGCAACGTGTTTATGAATTAAGAGAAGAAATCGCCGTTTTCTTAGAAGAGGAAAACAGACCGGAAGCTGAGAATTTTCGCGATAGTTTATTTGTGTTGAAATTGAGCTACATGGTCGACAAATTCGAGAAATTAAATAACTCGAATCTTCAACTGCACGGAGCAAATACACATATATATTGATACGAGTGATAAAGTTAATGCTTTTTGTAGGAAATTGGAATTGTGGAGCAGAAATTTAAAGCAAGAAAACTTAACAATGTTTGCAAATTTGAATGATTGTATTAAAACTTACAAGGCTGAAGAACAACATGTAAAAGTTGTTTTTGTAACCATTGAAAATGATTTTGCAATGCTAGCAAAGAATTTTAAAAAGTACTTTCTTGCTGAAGACAAACTGATATCATTAGTTACAAGTGGGTGAGGGATCCATTTCAAAATACTCCCGAAGGACTCTCAATCGAAGAGGAAGAAACCTTCATAGACTTCACGGCAAGCGGCGAAACCAAAAGACAATTTAGTAATAAATCACTCTTTGAATTTTTGGCAGGAGTGGATGATGAGTTTTCTGCACTTAAAACAAGGGCATTTCGCATTCTACTACCATTTTCAACATCTTACCTTTGTGAAACTGGATTTTCTGTGGTGGCTTCTTTGAAGACAAAATATAGATCTCGGCTAAATATAGAAAAAGAACTGAGAGTGTCTATTTCTAATATTAAACCCTCCTTCGAAAAACTTTGCTCTCAAAGACAGGCCCAAGGAAGTCACTAATAATTATTAAATTTGTTTTAATTTAGTAAATTGTTTTAATTTAATAAGTTAATTATTAAATATGTCGAAATGTATTTTGTTTTGTATGTGTGTGTGTGTTCTTTCCTTTCAGTCACTTAATCAATTTTTTTAAATAACATTTTCTCTTGGATATGATCGCGCCCCCCCATTAGTGTGCTCGCGCCCCCCTAGGGGGTCGCGCCCCACAGGTTGAGAATCACTGCCTTATATACTAGTTCTATACACTAACAATTTAAAATGTTTTGTATATTCCAAATATGAATATTTAAGCAAGCCACAAAAAGGAAATACTGCATTTTCTTTATAATATTCTAATAATATACATAAAAATTGACTATCAAGAAGTATATTTCTTTTGAGAAATATTGTTTAATGTATTTTCCTTTGTTTACAAAAGCAATACACAGTTAAAATGTGATTAAAATTACTTCTGAAATTCAAATAAATAAATTTGGTGGTTTTTAACTATTAGATACATCCTAGATTTATAAATAGAAAGCTATTAGCATAAAGTAGGATCAGCTTTGACATATAATACAGGGCTGAATGAAGTTTAAACGAATGTTGTATCTTTCTTATTGGAGATATTGAAATAATTCTGGGAGAGATGCCAGTGAAGGATTACGATTCCGTGTTAAATATCCAAAAATAGATCTTATGATTTATTTTTGAATCAATCAATTCAATTATATTGTGGCCGGATGGTTGTGTCGGCCAAAATAAGTGTTTAACTTCATCTTCGTGTTCGTCAAATCGTGGTCACGGAGGAAAGAAAGTTTGCAGCATATGATGGCTCTGGTTTGTTAAAAAAACGTTTAATATTTCTATTCCCAGTGATCCTTTCTTTCAGGATAACGATACGACCAACAGAAAACCATGACACAGTTACGCAGATTGAGACAGATCCTCCTCGATGCTTGACAGTTGGAAGGAAGTGATCATGATCACACGCTTGTGCAGATTTTCCCTAACATGCACAGTTTCTGTTGTAAAGAAAATATTGAAAACTGATTTGTCAGACCTTACTACTTTCTTTCAATTATCACTCGAACAGGTTTTGTGAGTATGACACCACACTAAATGAAATTTGGCGTTAACATCTCTTATTTGTAATTTGAGAACAGCTGCTCTGCCTTAATGCATTATTTATGAAAGTGCACTAGAACTAAAAACATTACCAGTAAAGAATCCAGATGCTGATTGAGTTCTGTGGTCCTTTTTATATAATTAGCATAATTGGATAAACATAATTATTTACCATACAAAATTAGGTATAAGTAAGTTTAATGACATACCTTTGAAATTTTAATATTTTTTTGATTCAAAAACAAGTTCCAAAGTTAAAACATTTCCAAAAACTAAAATTATTTTCGAAACAGAATTTCGAAATGAATTAAATATAAATAGCAAACTAAACTGGAACATATTAAGCAAATATTACCACATCAAGATAAATGTTTCGTTTCTAATGTCTGTATAAAATAGATTAATAATTATTAATTTTTCATATGATTACTTTTTTGTAGTTATTGTAATTTAGTCGTCTATCAACAGATACAGAAACACATTTCTGTAATTTTGCTATAAAAACCATAGAACAAATTATTATATTGTCTCATTGTTTATTACATAGGTTGCTCTAGAAACATAAGACGGCAGTCATTTGAAAAACTATCATTATACTTACTTTGTAATTAATACATTCAATTAAGACTTATAGGTTATATACCATGAAAACTATATTCACGTGTTGAATGTAACTATGTCATCTACGGGCTATGTTCAAAAGTTGCAATGGTTAAAATATAAATAACTCCCAAGCACTCACTCTAATAGACACGAATATAAAAATCAAAAATCCAATATCCATTTCTCATTATTCGACAAGTGCCGATATCGAACCCGCAATTTCTACTTTGAAAAGAGTGATTCTACGAGCGAGTTAATTTTTCCATTGTTATCAAATTTCAATAGCAAATAGCAAAATTTTTATTAACACACAAGCAAAACTAAGTTTCAAAATATATTAAATTTTAAGAAAAGCATTATAATTGTAAAAGTTATTTTTATCATACCATGCGATTATACTGCTGGTGGTTTATTGAACACAATGGATAGTATTAACAAACTCTAAATTTTTTATAGTAATTCTTATATTGACTCTCAGGTAATTTCCATAAATGAATCAGGAATTTCCTGAATTCTTCCATTCTTATTAATTAAATGAACGGAAATGATTCGGCCTTAAATATGGATTATTCTTGACATTATTTTCATCTATGAAAAATAATGTTGTCATTTTTATTTTAAAATTTCACGTTTTCTAATTTTATTTTTGTAGTTCCTTTAAAACAACAAACACATATTTGTTTTTCATTTTATCAAAATTTTAATTCATAAAAGTATTATAAAAGAATTTTTATATATAAATATTGTCTTTTTTTATTTCTTACTGATAAATGAATCTACAAAATCACAAAAAATTTATAATATTCAAAAATGTTTTTGAATTCTAGAAAATTAAGATTTAGCAAAGTTTTGTCCGATGCCTGTTTATTTACCTATCATTTTTACGGTGCACCTTTATTTGCAGTAAAAATATGTTTTAAAAATTAAGCTAAATCATTTTTCAGAACTAAAAACTTTTATTTTTACTTAAAGTGCAAAGTAGTGAAACTTTCAAAACAAGTATTAAAGGAATAAAGAAGATGAAAATTAAGCTTAAACTTAATTATTTAAAAACAAATTTTAATCCAAGTTTTAAAAGCATAATTAAATAATTCTCATTGTGAGCACCAGATTCAATAAAATGCTTCTTTCATCATACTAAAAAATACTATTAAGCAAGAAATATTCTGTTTACTAAAATTGTCAATAAAGCACAAAAATTTTAAAATAAAAAACCTCTTAAAAATAAGTAAACTTTTTAAAAAATACATATAAGCTACTTATTTACTATGTACACTTGTACTTATAGAAACTTTTAAAAATGCTTTTTAAGCGGATTTAAATTAAGTTTGAAAAATGCTTTTCATAATTAAAAAATATGAATTTTTTTAATATAATTTCAACATTTTACACATGACTTTACAGAACAAAAAACCCGTTTCAAGGGTTTTATTTCCTTTATTGTTAATTATAATCCGTTCAAAAATGTTTTAGGATTGAAAATTTGATATGCATTTTTAATTAAAATGTTCTAATTTATTTTTGCGAGAAATGAAATCATTTTGTGCAAATTCAAGACAATAATTCAAAATACATGATACTCAAAATTTCAAAGTACAAGGTGACTATAATTAAATAATATCTACTTACAAAATTACAGATCAAAAAGTTATGAAATAAGATATATCAGGTTGGTGAAAAAGAAATCCTTTATTTTTACGTGAACTTTTTGTAACTTCTTTCAGATTCACTTTGTAAAAAGGTTTAAAACAGTTTTCATGTAGATTTTTAGGTCTTTTGCGAAGCTACAACTGCTGACATGCTGTCAAGTTTGATAATTTTTGATATTTTATAGACATTCTCGACGATGTTGTATCCATACGAGATGCATTTTTAGCATCCAAATACCCAAACGAAATCGACGAAACAAAAATTGAACGTAACTGGTTGTTAAAGTCTTACATAGGACGATAAACACCTTTCACAATTTTAGCCACCCGGCTATCTTTTTCGCCGTTACAAGAGAAAAATGAAAATGTATCGAATTTTCTGTTTGTTGTCTTCCATTTTTGAAACTTTGTACTCGTAACTGAATTAATCAAACAAAAAACCACAAGAGAATATTTTAGTGTCAAATGTCACCTTTCCAACGAGCATAAATCTGGAATTGTTTGATAGATACCTCACGAGATAGCGATCACTACAGACGTCTACCGAAAAAATAATGGATAACTTTTTCCCCAACCTAATATGTTTTATTAAAAAGGTACAAATTTTTTACGGAAATAAAAATGTAGTTCACTTTTAGAAAGTATTGTTAAATGAATTATGCAGTTAATATACATTTACGATAGCATAAATATTTCAATATCAGAAAACAGTTTCAAAATCACGGCCATCATTTTCAATCTTTTCCTTGAGGCCAAAAATATTTTTTATTATTGATCGCAGTATGTTCCAGGAAGTGCTATGAATTTGTCATGGGAGGACATGCCAGGTTAATATGATGCCAAGAAATGTTGTCTTCAAGATTAGGGAAAATTCTTCAATTATAAGAACTTACGACTAGTTTTAAACTTCCTTAAGTCAAATGAAGTGAAGATTGGGGATTGGCACACCAAACTATCATGAAAATAGTGGCAGGGGGATAGATTCATTATGATCTTAGAAAAAGGGTTGTTCCAGATTCAGTCCTGACCTCTAATGAACAAAAAGAGGATTTTTGTAGACAATTATATGTTTTGCTAATAAATAGCCAAAGAGGTTAGTAAGAATGAAACTGGCTCTTCGCGTTTTTATGAGGAGCTACATTTAGATGAAAAATCTAAATGCAATTTAATATGGCTTGTTCCACCATCAGGCTATTGGTACACAAGGTCATCCCCTGTCACTCTGCCGTAAATCGAATGTAACCGTAGCTCCCAGACTACTCTGGCTAGATTAACAAGTGGCAACAGTATTACCTATGATAGTGGCAATATCCAGTGACCAGTCAGGTCCACTGATCATATTCTAGGTTGCATCTAGAATATGATGAATTGCATCTAGAAATATTCCTCATGACCGCCCCTTATCATTATAGATTATTTTAGGGTCAACAACCTTCTAGAACTTATCTGACCTATGTCAGATAGTTAGGGGATAAAAACACAAGTTGAAAATTGAGAAAAAGAAAGCTTAAGCTTGAAAGCATAGGACTTCAGCATCCCTATGAATAATAAGTGAATTTCTTTTCAAATGGATACCATTTTTTGGTACAATGCTTGTAAAATCGTTCAAAATATTGTTATCAAATATTTACAAAAAAGTTTAAATTTCCAAAAAATCACACATTTTCAATTACACCTTTACAAATAATTGTGTTATTTGTCTTATATTTTTACATTTAAATATGGAAAAAAAATGTTTTATAATCTATAAAACGATTTTATCAAACATTTTTATTACATCAGAGATCTTTTAACAAATATTTTTAATTCTGTGAGTTATGCTTTCATTTTTGGACAAATGCTTTTCAAAAATTAAAAACAATATTTATGTATATCACTCGAAATTTTTTTATATATTTTGAAAGATTTTAAGTTTATCAAATGAATAAAATAAAATAATTTCCCATAGAAGACTCATGCTTCCATAAAAGAGACAAATGTTTCAAATTTTGCATTTTAAAAAATTGTTTTAGAAAAATTAGAAATTATTTAAATTTAGAAAAATATTTTCATATTACAGTTTCATATTTTGCACATATTGTTTCACTATTTAAATCTATATTAAATAAACTGCATCATTATATATCGTACATTTAGTTGTTTTTTTTAATAATTTATTTGTTTGTTTCTGAATGTGTGTTTTATTCGCTCTTAAATTATATTACAACCGGAAGACTAATTATAATGTAACTCCGTTGTTCATTGAAAAGTTAAAATAAAAAAATAAACAAAAGCTATATAAACAAAAAGGCATTGTGATCAAAATAAGGGTATTCATTTTCTTGTAATTAATATTTCAAACATTTCCTTTTTCTTTTTAATTCTGTGCTGCATTCTATTCTGTTTCACTTTTGTTTAAAACAATGTTTTACTGATTTTGTATTTCATAAAAGCGTTGAATAACACGTAATTTAATTATTTTTCCTTCGCGGGACTGTTTTAAACTCTTCTAAATTAGATTATTCTATTTCTCGGCAAATATATCACAGATGCTTTGTTTACGCATGAATTGTGTTTTGAAACTAACTTTTAAATTCATTGTTTCGAAGATTTGATTCGGCTGAAATATGCCTTGAATATTAAATTTATCTCCTTGTTTATTTGAAAAAAATTGACTTGTGTTATTCCTTTTATTTTATTTTATTTTAATGAATATTGTAATTTAATTATAAGAAATGTTTTTTAATTGTAATAAACATTATAATAAAATTCAAAATAATTAGTATATATTAGTTTGGGGAAAAAGTAATCCATTATTTTTTCGGTAGACGTCTGTGGTGATCGATATCTCGTCAGGTTTATATCAAACAATTTCAGATTTATGCTCGTTGGAAAGGTGACATTTGACACTAAAATATCCTCCGGCGGTTTTTTGTTTGATTAATTCAGTTACCAGTACAAGGTTTTAAAAATGGAAGACAACAAACAGAAAATTCGATACATTTTCGTTTTTCTCTTGTAACGGCGAGAAAGATAGCCGGGTGGCTGAAATTGTGAAAGGTGTTTATCGTCCTATATAAGACTGTAACAACCAGTTACGTAAAAATTTTGTTCGTCGATTCCGTTCGGGTATTTTTGATGTTTAAGATGCACCTCGCATGTGGATACAGCATCGTCGAAAATGTCTATAAAATATCAAAAATGATTGAAGTTAACCGCGTGTCAGCAGTCGTAACGCGCAAGACCTAAAAATCTACATGAAAGCTGTTATAAGCCTTTTTACAAAATGAATCCAAAAGAAGTTACATAAAGTTCACGTAAAAATAATGGATTTCTTTTTCCCCAAACTAATATATCTATATTTATTTGTAATATATACTTAAATATATATAACTCGTTCGATAAAAATACAAAGACATTATTAATGTGTTCTCTTAATACATTCCTTGAACTTTTGATAGAAAAAAGGATAGGAATAACATGCGCTCTTCCCAGATTTGAGCTATATCTTTAGAAACGATTGAGAAAAGATGCACCAAACTTTTGATCTATGATTGACCAACTGGAGCTGCAGTTGTAATCTATTGCAATCACTTTTCATTCTATTAAAAATAGGAGAAAGAGGCACTACTAGTATTAATGGTGAAGTTGAAGCTCTGTATTTACTGCTCTGAATCAATTAAACGCTTGAAAGCATAATTTTCAAAACGAGTCGTTATCTTATCTGATGACAAAGTCGCTAAGCATATTATCTTCAATAATAAATTTTGTACTAGTAATTCAAGAATGTGGGTCTGTACTCTGGTCTCAATACTCCAGTTAACTCATTGGTCTTCAAGTGGATTCCTACTCATTGCGAAATTAAGGAAATGAGAGTCGATTTTCTGGCAAAGAAAAGAACCACTATTTTAAAATACTTTAAATCATATAAATTCTGAAAGTGTCTTTCTGGTACAAGGTCAGTTTTTTCGTCCCATATCCGTAATGTTATTTCGTCTTTATATATATATATATATATATATATATATA
>JAPDSC010158812.1:46208-63424 GCA_026290005.1 Latrodectus geometricus
TTTTGGAAAATTTGGCATTAATATTTAAGATTCCTGTTTTTCCCTTTATCATTTGAATTAAGAACTTCAAACCCATTCTTTTTGAGATTTCAAATATTTAACTATCTTTCTCCATTTGTTTTTATCTAGATTCTTCATTGAAGATGTATGAATTCTTTTATTTATGATTAAACAAACGTATTCATACATTTACATGCGCATAACAAATATGTAATTTGTAAAAAAAAAGGGTATTTTTCCATCGCTATGGATTTTAAGTAAATATTGCAGTAAAGTAATCCAGAATTTTAATAATAGATGAGCACAATGGATGTTTTAAATATTTATTTCCCGGAGTTACCTTAAATATTCCTCTAATTTGTTATTCAGTTTTGAAAAAAAAAAGCATCACAATACGATGAAAATTCAAAACACTCTTTAAAAATTCATTTATTTGAAGGATTTGTTTCGTAAAATGTTGTAAGTTGCTTTGTTATTTTATCAGAAAAGCTGGAGATGCAATATCAGAAAACTTAAACTTGTGCAGCTTGCTCGTGTTTTAAAATTTATGATATGCATTTTATTTGTGATATATGCATGCTTCGAGAAAAAAAAAGATTCTTTGTTTTCGTTGATGCAACCTTTTATTGTTAAATCGTACGCATTACAAAAATGGATTATTAATGCTAAATTTCTGATGCCATAAACTACTTTATTCAAACTGAATTGTTGGTTGAATAAATTATTTATTAACATATGCAATATTTTTTAAAAAATATTCACCTGTTTACCCATTTAATTGCTTTAAAATATTAACGGATTAATAAGTGTCGGTAAATATATGTTTCCAAAATATTTCCATAATAAAAGCTTTTAAAAATTAAATGGTTTATGAAAGTATTGTGAAATTAAGGAAAAATCTAAAGTTATGACTACTCTTTTCAAAATAAATTTTATAATTAGTTTTCAAATTATTTATCTATAAATATAAGTGTTAACAAAGAGCAAAATTTTACAGATTTAATATTTAATTGTTAGGTTCAAAATTCTGGTTCACATAATTTCAAAAAATTTTATCATTTTTTTTATTTATTCTAAGTTTAGTGAATAATAAATAAATAAAAATAATGAAACTGAAAAAGTTTGTCAATTTTCTTTTGCATTTTTCTTGAATTCTAAATTAAATGAATATGTATCTAGACTTTAAAAAATACTCAATATTATATTTATTCTAATGGTTTGGAACATAAAAACAAATTATAATGTTTATAGAAATGATAGAAAATTTTTCCAATATTAGAAAATTAATTATATGTTGGAAATATTTTTGAGTTAAAAAATTTAGAATGGAGTTTTGTGCATGAAAATATTTAGTGAAAAATTGTTTTATACAATATTTAATGTGCTTGATTTTTTATTAAATTACCTTATGTTATTTGCAAATGTGTGGTTAGATGTTGGTTTCATAATTTCTGAGCTTAATCATCACAATAACAGAAAAATAACTCATTTTTTTTTATCATTATTATTTATCCCGATTTCAGGAAAAACGCCAAGGAGAGTTTAAAAGTAATATTTTTGTCAATGTGGTGTTTCTACAAATGTTTCCCATTTAAAAAAAATGATTCTGTGCTTTGCAAAAGAGATAGGAACCGCTTAGAAATAGAGAAATATCATCAATAATTATATCAGGATTCAAAGGTATTAAAATTTTACCCCCAGGTAAAGAGAATGTACATCAAAAAGATATAAATAAAAATCTGATATACTTTCCTATTTAAATCCTTCTTTAATTCAGAATTTTTTAAGCCTAATTTGGATAGAGTATAATCGAATACTGATGTGCACTCGTAATACAGAATTTGCTATAATCATTTTTGTTCGATAAATCAAAATTTCTTCTTTTATTCAAATTAATATCTTGTTAAAGCGATATTTCTTATAACGCAGAAAACGTATGTCGTATACTTTGAGTAAACTATAACATAAAATAATATGCAATTAGTAATAATAGAACCTCATTACATATTCTCTATTATTTTGTGTTATACTTTACTCATAAATAACATAGCATAAGCATATTTCATACTGACTTTGTGTAAAGAAAACGGAATTCATGGAAATAAAAATATATTTTCAACTTATCTCAACGACAATTTAATTTTTAGATACGCTTCCAATTTAAGAATTTTCTTACCTCGCGTGGCATGTATTACGAAATATAAATTATGATTTTGTATTTGTGATGCTCACATGGGGTTTTGTTGTAATTAGCTTTGTACAGAGTTAGCAGAGATAAGTGTTTCTGTTGATATCGAAAATTTTTTGTCATTTTTCTCAAATGTGTTATTTACTATAGGCCCCTGGAAACTACAACATTTCGTACTAAACTTCAAACTTTGATACTCTCTATTATCTCATAAAAATCTTCATGAAAATTTCTCTCTATAATAAATCAATTTTGTAAAATATACCTAAGTGAATAAACTATATTTTTTGTTTTTATTTTATATATAGTCTGCCTTAGAATATACTTATAATCAAAGAAAATGTGAGCGCAACATATTAACTGATTCATTGTTACTTTACACTTGGCAAGTTTTTTAAAATGGACTTAATGCACCATATTTTTTATATTCTAGATGGAAAGCCTGAAAAATATATGCTTAAAAAATGCTCCAAGCTCATTTACATGGTATTAAAAACACAGTCATAATCAAAAGAGGAAAATATCATTTTAATTTGATAAATAAGAGTTTTTTTGGGGGGGGGGGCACCTAGAGAGTGGATTGTTGAATACAACAAAAATGGTTGTTTCAAAAATATTCTGGGCTGATACATAACACAAAAGTATATTATGTTACAATAATTATTATTTGCTTTCCAACCCCTACAGTCAAAATTTAAATATTAGTTTGGGGAAAAAGCAATCCATTATTTTTTTGGTAGACGTCTGTAGTGATCGATATCTCGTGAGGTATCTATCAAACAATTTCAAATTTATGCTCGTTGGAAAGGTGACATTTGACACTAAAATATCCTCTTGCGGTTTTTTGTTTGATTAATTCAGTTACGAGTACAAGGTTTTAAAAATGGAAGTCAACAAACAGAAAATTCGATACATTTTCGTTTTTTTCTTGAAACGGCGAAAAAGATATCCGGGTGACTAAAATTGTGAAAGGTGTTTATCGTTCTATATAAGACTGTAACAACCAGTTACGTACAATTTTTGTTTCGTCGATTCCGTTCCAGTATTTTTGATGTTAGAGATGCACCTCGCATCGTCGAAAATGTCTATAAAATATCAAAAATGATAGAAGTTAACCGCATGTTAGCATTCGTAACGCGCAAGACCTAAAAATCTACATGAAAGCTGTTTTGAACCTTTGTACAAAGTGAATCCAAAAGAAGTTACATAAAGTTCACGTAAAAATAATGCATTTCTTTTTCTCCAACCTTATATTTCTTGATTAAAAATACGAAAAAGAGTACAAAATATAAATGGTCACAAATATATGAATACACATGTAACGAATTACGAAAAGTATCATCTGAAAATGATACACGATAATTAGTATGGCTTATATTCCTCTCGAATATCTAAAGCTGCTTTTTTCTTATTTTTCATAGATGCTATAAGAAGTTAGAATACGAATTCTAAGGAATACTATTCCACTCCTTTAGTAGTTAGTTTCTAAGTACCACAAAACAAAATCAGACTTCCGCTCACAACAAAGCATTGTCCAAGTCTTTTCTAAGCATTCTTAATCAAAATTAGATCAAGAATTCTGACTATTCCATACGTTACATTCAATAAATTACATTTTTGTGAAGACGATGTTCTATTCAAAATAAGTAGTGCATCAACATATAGCATCATCATGCATTAACTTAAATTAATCGAAAACTGTCATCGAAGAAACCTATTGATTCATTTAAATAAATGCATGATATGCTATATGATTAACCACAGAATCCCGTCCACCTCTTTCATTGCCACCGAATTATCATTCCTAGTTGCATTCAAATCCATCCACCTTCAAATGCAAATCCTTTGTGTGTGTCCGCCTAAGCCACATCATTAGCTACTCTTTGATGTGATTTTTTCTGGAAAAACATGTGGAAATTTAAAATGCTCCTTTTTTGCCAATTTCAACCCCTGTCGTCTGATGTCGTACACCAAATAAATTCCAGACCCGTCAATAAAGATCATTTCACTCCAATCATTTTCATCTAGCCTCTACCTACTTTGGTTGGTTCACACTAAGTCTTTAGGGCAATTTAATACATGCTTAAAAATTATTATCAAAACTATTAACATTTGGTTTATGATCTTTCATTTTGTAGCCAAATGTAACTGTTTTTTAAAGACGATGATTATTTGATGTAATAGTATACACTGTCTGCCAATAAGGATTTGGACACCTGTGATAGAAAACTAATTTTATTCAAAATCAATAGTTAGTAGAGCTTCTACGAGAGACAATTACTGCGTGAACCCTCTGGGGCATACTTTCCACAAGTCTTTGTGTTACAGATAGTGGTATTGTCTTCCCCTCGGTCTGGAGTAGACATACAAGTTCCTTCACCGATTTTGGACGGGTAGTGGAGCTCTGGTCAAGCCAGTCCATTCGATGAACTCCATTAGAACCATAGCAAACCTTGATTAATCTCTAAATATGACAACTGGCATTGTCGCCCTGAAAGTAACAAGGGTCCATCCCATAAAACTGCCTATCCCCTTAAACTCGTCTATCATAGTAATGAAGAATGTGCATTGAATTTTGTTGGACTCCGCTAAAGGATATTTAATTGACAACATTTCGTCTTCTCTATAATTCTTTTTCTAAAAAGATATATTTTACAATCAAAGTTAACCCTGATAAAGGCCTACAGCACAAAAGATACATTTCATTTTAATCTATTAAAATATCAAGAAAAGATATAAAAAGAGAAGCATAAAAATCTTCCTTTTTATCTACATTTCGTCAATCACATATTTTAATGAATATAAGTTAAGGGAATGAATATGTATTTCAGATTTTATTCATATTCATCAAAATATATGGCATACACTCTCGCAATAATTCCAATACTCTCTCACAATAATAGAGTATTTGATCCCCTATTAAAATATTTTAAATGATAGGAAGGATATATTTTGAATTTTACATGAATTATTTCATTAATTCTGACATTGCACATTATGTGCCTATTTTATTTTTAAGTCATGCCATCTTTTTCATATAAAGTAAAATTTTAAAATTGTAATTAATTTTTACATTAATAAGAAACACGTGTTGTGAATTTTGTATAAATCTGTTTGAGCCCTCAATGGAATGCATAGTTTTTTATAGTTAAATAAACTCTCACTAAAAAATCAAGGAAAAACAATTTCTTAATGATTTAGCTTCTAAGAATTTATATAATTGTTAATTTCCTTTTAGATTTAGCTAAGTAATTCTAGGTAACAAATATACACATCACAAAGAAATCCCTCAATTGATCAAGAAATCGGATATGGTCGATATAAACAGATTTATTTTCATTTAGTTGTACATATATTTTTGTATAAGGAGTGCATAAAATGTTCAATTGGTAAAATATATCCATTTATTATGATAAACAATCGAAAATGCTGCAAATAACTGCAGAAACGTAATATTTAGTCAATATTGTCTTTCTGTCTTTGATAAAAGCCTACATTATTTAGGATAAAAATTTAATGAGATGAATACCAAATTCCAAATATTTTTCATGATAATATTCTCCATTTTAATGATGTTTCAAAAATTATTATTTCATTTAGGAATTCTTAAAAAAGACATGAAATTATCAATAATCTTTTTATATAGATGCTAAATTTTCATGGATTTATCATCAGTGCAAACTACTTCCTATAAGCGATAACCCACTTATTTGCTGATTTTAGGACTTTTTTCTTTAAAAAAAAAACATTTTTGAATGCGTGTAAATATTTAAAAGAAGCTTTCAACAGATCAATGTTGTTTTGGATTTGAATTGCTAATAGTTTTGTGAGACAAACCATTCTTGGGTAAATATCAATAGCTTCTTCAACTATAAATGTATTTTTCAGATGAAAAAACCATAAGATGACAACTTCAAAGAACGAGATGTTTCCTTCATTTTTGCGAGTAGGAGGTATTTCCCATAAATATTTCTCAGGAGATAATGCCAACGTTTTTGCCGGATTAGAGGTAGATTTTCTGAAAGTACTGTCTGGTGCACTAAAATTCAATTACTCTTTAAGATTCCCACTAGACAAAACATTTGGATCTAGAAATCAGTTCGGAAACTGGTCTGGCCTAGTAGCCATGTTGCTAAAAAACGAAATAGATATTGGAATGTCTGGGATAGGAATCACCGAAGAAAGATTCAGTGTTATAGATTTCACTATACCTTATTTTCAATTAGATAAAACCTTCGCCATAAATTTCCCTAAGCCAGTATCAAAAGCTTATAACATTATTTATCCCTTTAGTGGTATGGTTTGGATAGGATTCTTTATGACTCTTGTTATAATGGTCATTTTGTTCAAGAACTTGGTATTGAGAAACAAAAGTTTCACTTCTATTCTTCTTGTGACAATCAGTTCTTTATTAAAGTTTAGTGCGTCTGTATTTTACAAATCAAATAAGTATCGATTTATTATTGCGATGTGGTTGTTGTACGCAACATTTACAACAAATTGTTACACATCGGTGTTACCATCCTTTCTTCTGAAACCCACAAGAATGAGAGGAGTACGAAACATTCAAGAATTATACGATACCGTTCTAGAAGGAAAGTACAAGTATCTATTATCCGATATGACAATTGACCTAGACTATTTATTACAAAGCAATTTAAAGCACTTCAGAGGTTTGGGAGAACAAGTTTTAAAAAATAATTGGTTTTATCAAGATAACGATCCCAACTTGAAAGATATTCTGGATGATAATACTGCTGTGATGGGTCCCCGTTTATATTTGGATGATAGATTCAACGATCCTCCTTACGATATCAAATACATTTCAGATGACAGTTTTGGTTTCTGGAACTTAGCCATTGGAATAAGGAAAGGTTTTTGTTGCAAATCAAGATTGAACACCATGGTGGGCAGAATTGTAAGATCTGGGATTTTCTTAAAAATTCGTGATGATAATCGCTTCAAAAATAAACTTAAAAACAAATCTAAATACGTGGCTAGACCAGTGAAATCTGCTTTAACTGTGGAAGACCTTTTCGGTGCTTTTCTAATACTTGGCATAGGTTACACTTTAGCGTTAATAATATTTTTGCTTGAAGTCTGTTGTAAAGTGACAAAGTAATTGAATGTTTGAAATACTAGAAGTATTTTTTTCAAAACCATTTAATCATAAATTTTTCTTATTTAAGATGAATACAAATTATAATTCCTTTCTTGTGTTTTAATTTTATCAACCCTTTATCTTTTGAATTACTTGATATCTAATTCATTTCTACTCTTGTGTTTCCTTAGAGTTAAAACTTGACTTATTAGCAATAGCTTAGATCGGAACTGCAAAGTGATTATCCTTTTAGTAAGTAGTGATTATCTTTTATTTAATATCCTAGTGATTATCTTTTTAATAATGATTGAGGGCAAATGTAATGATGAGATGGAGGACCATGTTCTTTCAGGAATATATTTTAAAGATTTCAATTAATGAATAAGATTAGATACCTTATTAGCTTGATAAATGATAACATTGCACAGATATATGTACTTAAAAACATTTAACTACTTTATATTTAATCCATGAGTAAGGCACTGATTCTTTGCACAAGAATTATTTGCATAGCTATCCAGAACTATGTAACATTTTATTCAAATGATTTATCTGAAAATGTATTTCGTTATAAATAAATTTATTGAGATCGTAATTAGTTTGTAATTAAATTCTGAATTTTAGAATATCTTTCATATAATAAACTATTTTTTTTCTCATGAGCTTCTTCTAGAAGCTAAGAATAAAAACTATATTGCAATCGATATTATTTACCTCATGCTCGTTTTAAAAATATTGTAATGTTAACATTATAGTCACTAATACACCATCAGTTTGTTATTCTTATTTTAACTACGACTGTATAAATATAAAGAACAATTGTATTACATTATCTCTTTTTCAACTAATATCTTAAATGATGTACTGCAAATGTCATTGAATGTTGACATAACAATTTTAAGAAGCAAACTAGAAATTGCATAATACTTTCTACAAGTGAAATAATCTGAGAATTATTTACTTAAAAATTTTCAGCAGTTAAATAATTTTACAAATAAATTCACTCATTTTTTTAGATGTATATTATAGTTCAACTTCTCCCATAACCATTCTTAACAGCACAATGTACAAAACTTGTGAAATATATAAAGAAAAGAAAATGAACTCACCAATAAAATCATTGGTTACTAAACCAAGCATCATTCCATTACAGATTTAAAAAAATTTTTGATTTAGTATTTTGTGCTCTATTGTAATTTTTACTGGTTTATTCTAGAATGGATATTTTTGGTAATAGTCCATAGTTTCATAACATCATCAGATTATAAAATAAAAATATTTATGTTTAAACTTATATTATACGGTTTCAAGAAAAACATTTAGAATTATAAGCATGATGGTTTAACATTGAAGAAATTTATTGAAAGTTATGACAATGGGAGCAATACCATTTCAGATATATAAATGTAATAAAAACAAATTTAATATAAATTTTAATTTAAAAAGGAAGATGATATGGAGAACTTTAAGAGTAAATTGTCGATTCAATCAAGAGACTATTCAAATTTTCATTCGTTGTTGAAAAATAGATTTCAGAAATATTTTTGCAGTATCTGTGGAATTTTATCTCAAAAGAAAACTACTTTCAATGCTCACAAATTTAAACAAATTGATATCAACATTGTTTTTGTTGAAAATTCTTCTAATTCACGAAATACTCCTTAACATTTTTACATAATATTTCTACAGTGTGTTGAAACTATTTACAACTATTCAATGATTGTATGATATCAGCTTTTCACGACAACACTAAAGTTTATCACTTTGCATGTCATTGAAGAAATTTTCAACTGAAAAAATTTATGTTACAATTGATATGTGATGCTAAAAGAAGTATTTATATCTGCCCATCCAAGAGAAATAAACTACGAATGAAAATAAATGGTATCCTTCTATACCATTATAAATGTAGGTAAGTCTTTTTTTTTTTTTTTTTTACTTTTTTTATATTAATTTTGATATTTGAATTTCAAATTATTTGGGAAACATAATTTTATTACTATGAAAATAAATCACTTCATTTGATAAAATTTACAGAAACGATATTTACATTTCACAATGACATGACAAGAATTTTTCATGTCCAAACACAGCAGTTGCCTGGAATTAATGGGGGGAGGCATAATTAGTTTGTCACTCTAAAGTTATATTTGATACACTAGACTAATTTGATAGGGGGGTTTTATTAAGTTTCTGTGGCTTGAAATAGATGTTGAATAACAGCAATTTTCCACTCTAGTTAATAGCAGTCGAACAAATTAAATGATGAATTGAAAGTCAGAGAATTGATTGTTCAACTATATGCACTGCCCAAATTAAGAAATACCTACAATTTAGATATTATTATATTATCAAAATAAGGCTCAGAAATCCTTATGAACTACAAAGCCTTAAAGCTTATGACAGAAACCTGAAATACTTATATTTTGAAATGTATAATTGCGGATAAGTATCTCCATCTTGTAAGAAAGATTGTCAGGTTGATTTAAAATATTCTGGCTAATCTGACCTATTGTAGCATATGGCATGACTAATATATAAAAACACAGAAATATTATTTTCCAATGATAAATTTGAATTATATTTCATTTAAATATATGATACTATGGTAAGAATGTGATATAATAAAAATTTAATATATGATATTCGTATTAAAGTATATTATTTTAAAATAGTTAAAATCGATAACTTTACAATGTCTTTTTCTAAATTAATTAGTTTTTTTTCCACTGAACAATATTTTTTTTGCACACTAACGCTTGCTAGACTGTAACATACAAGTTTACAGGCAATTCTAAACCACTACAAATATCGAAATCCTGCTGTGGGATTCAAACCAACTATTTTTTTCTAAACTAAACTATAATTGATAGAGTCGTAGTCACTTGCTGGATTTGTTAGGATAAGAATCACCATTAATGTAACTTGTTATTAATTTTAATTAGGTATAATTATTGTTGTTACATTTCAGCGGTTCTTAATTTTATTTCTGGTTATTTATTCTGATCTGTTAAATTTTTTCCAATTATAAGCAAACAAATATTTGTTTTTATTTGATTTGCTGTCATAAGAAATAGCACCCCACACTATCGCAACAGTGGTTTGGACTGTATGCTTTTGTAAGACAAATTGAGATTACTGGACCCATCCCCTCCAAACAAGAACACTGTGGTCATCATATTCAAGATTGGGGCGTTGTTCAACGCTGAACACTATACAATGCCAATCTGAAGGCAACCAAGATGATAGGCTGCGACACCCCTTCAGATGATTCCGCCGATGATGTGGGGTAAAAGGCAAATGTTTCAAAGGCTTCTGTGAGCACCGCCTCAAATATGTACCGTGAGATGGACCACGAGAGTTATAAACGAGGTTGTAATGCTTCGTATAGTCTATATTGATGCCATTGGCCTGGTGAACAATCATACTATCTTGCCTCGCATTTATGTTCGTCGGCTTTCCAGAGCCTTTAATTCGTCGGTAATTTCCTTATAGCAATCATTGCTGCAAAACATCTTTGCACAGTAGTATTTGTACGCTACAAGTAGCAGTCTAATGCTCGATGTGACCACTCTACTTCACCCAACCCTACAATGCGAACACGTTCGAAGTCGTTTAAATGACTGTAAGATCTTTGATATCGTCTTAATCTAGTTGCTTCATTACGTAATTACAATGGCATCAACAAAAAAGATGAATTTTCCGCCTCTGTGTTTTGTACTTTGCGAAAAGTGCGCTGTGATCTCAATTCCTGTTCAATTGCTTTGATATTTTTATCATTTACATGTTCGGTTAATATGTTTTTGCATACCAAATTTAATCACGATCTCAAATATTCTTCTTGCTGCTTCGAGTTTTTTGCAAAAGAGTATAATTGAAAATAACACATTCGGTTCATTGTTTTGTATTCAACATTTGCTTAAAGCAATTTATTACTCAAATGTCTATGGTTTTCATTCACTTTTTTATTCATTCGCTCCAATCATTTTTCGATTTACAATTCGATTCCAACTTGTTTTAGACAATGGTAGTTTATGATGCTTTTCTGCTTGAAATTAATACAACTGTTGATTAGAATACTTGAGAGATCTCCTAGATTCTCCCTTTGTAATACGTAAATATAATACATTTTCTATAAAATGTCCTCTCTGGAGAGGCTTTACACCATTTTTCAATTACTATGACAGAATATCTATAAGAAACTCCAAATTCTTATTTTTCATTTTAAGCCTAATTATTGTACTATACAGTAGTTTCTATATTGCTCTTTGGAAAAATCAAACAGTAAAAACATTACATTGCAAAAACTTCAAATTCAAAATAAACGTAAAAGTATACCTTTTTATACGCAAGATTATTTTGTAGCAATTTTTACCCACTTTTGCAATTAAATTAAAATAATTTAAAATAACAAATTCCAATGTTCATGTACTGTATTTGACATTTATTTAAATCAATTTATTTTACAAGTGTCAGTGATTTTCATTCACGATTTCATTTAGAAAAATCTTGCATTTTAATCACGAGTCATATTACTAGAATAGTTTGATGCACCACAATTACAAAGTTGACCACTATAATGTAGTACTCCGATAATGGCATAAATAAAGCACCACTATTTTACTGTTTTATTTATTTAAAAATTGAATTTTTTTTGTGATAGACATTTCTCATACCTAAATACTACATTTCTCATACCTAAACAATATTGCTAGAATGGTTTGATTCACCACAATTACAAAGTTGCTGACCACTATAATGCAGTACTTCGATAAAGGCATAAATAAAGTACCACTATTTCATTGTTTTATTTATTTGAAAATTGAATTTTTTTTGTGATAGACATTTCTCATACCTAAATAATACACAAAGTCTAAATAATGTCAGGATTAAAATTTCGTAATAGTTTCTTTAAAAAATACAGTTAAATTTTCTTTTCGATATCACTTTTAAGCTATGGAGTTTACTGGCTGATTTTGCTTTATTCAGCTTTTAAAAATATGACATTTTTATAGCTAAATTAACATAAACAATTAAAAGAGATTTATTTCTAAAAAGTCAAACTTTTAAAAGTAATTAGAAAAATATTCATAACTTTCGTTAAATAAATTTTAAAGGGTAAATATTTTGAGCCGCAACTATATATTTGGGCTTTGATTTTATAGCTTATAAAGGGATATTTATTATTATATTTATTATAGGATGTATTTATTCAGACAATTATTCAAACAATTTTCTTTATTTTTATATCAAATCAATATATAAATAATGATAATATAAAATAGTTTAAATTATAATCTATCTATCCTTCTCCCTGTGTTTAAAAAATTTATAATTTAGAGTGGAACATTTAATAAATTTTTAATACCACAAAAATTTCTGTCAACAGTGATTGAAACATTCATATTTGTGTGTTCCAGAAGCAAAAATTAATGTGATGTTTCTAAAATTTAAAATAATATTTCAAAATGTTTGTTGATGCCCTTTAAACATATTTAACTACCGTATTTAACTATGTATATAATTAATAATTTTTCTTGCTTTGATATATAATGATAATTTCCAACGAAAATCTCTTTCTTGAAAGCTATGTTCACTCAGAAATTACGAAGAAAGGAGCATTTAAATTCGGTTATGAGTAAAAATGTTGCTTTTCTTCTAGTTAGAAGTATTTTTAGTTGGAGGCAAATAATGAAAAAAGTTCATCATAAAAAATCTAAGAACCTGATTATCTTGCAAATTAAAAAATACTTATGGTATGATATTTAAAAATTCTTCATAAGGAAGATAATTTAAAAGGAAAACGTCTCATATACATATGTACATGAATATCTCACTTAATTATGAATTAAATAGTTTTAGACTGCTAACTAATGGGTTTTATATAGTATAGGCATAATCTCTAGAAGGAATATAGTAATCTATTTAGAAGACAACATGGTGCTGAATAGGCTACAACCATTAAACCTCCTTAAAAATTATAAATCCACATCAAGCTTAATTCAAATCTAAATAATCATCCAGCATCTTTTCTTAATTTTATCAAGCTTTTGAAATCTAAAGACAGAACCCTGATGATTATTCCCTTTGTCTTAGTAAACTACAAGTCAGAAAAGAATAAATATTTCATGTAAGAATCCTTTGTCTCAACACATTGCTTTAGATCTCTAAAAGATATGTCTTCTCCTCAGTACCTCCACTCTTATCTTTCTTCACATCATTAGAACAGATTTAACAGACGAACAACACAGTTTATCAAAATGATAAGTAATGTTCTTTAAAAGCTTTAAACAGACAATTTAGAAGCATGATTTGAACATAACAACTTTTTGGCTTTTCTTTTATGGTAACTGGGTTAGAAGTAAAAGAATTTCAGAGAATAGTAAAAAAATGACAGAAGTGTAAAAGAATCGAAAAAAAATGCCAAATTAAACCGGAAACAATGTAAAATTTTTATCAATGGCGCTTGATAATATTACATAATTAATTGCAATAGAAATATATACAAGATTTACTGCAAAAATAAATACAAAATATGCTTGATAAATAAAACCAAAGAATTAAATTTTTTTTACTATTTTTTATGAACATCATAAAAAATTGTTCTATATAAGATTCAAAATGTAATTATGAATATAGCTAATTTAGCCTCTAAATTGACCCTTTTTACACATAATGGTTATTTAAACCGAGATCTATTGTTAAAAGTGGCTTCCATGATTATGAATGATATTATTTTAAAAAATAGCCATTTATATATTTCAGACAGGATATATAAAACTAATTTTATGAAACATTTAAAATCGTTGTGTTAAATATTTCTACATGTGTAATGTAACTGCAAACAATTATCATAAAATTCTTTAATAATTAAATAATATGCTTATTTATTAAGTTAACAAGTGTAATAACTTCACATAAACCAGAAATATTTATATTTGTCATATTCTACACTTTTGAAAATTTTTTTAGTTAATTACTTTTTAATTAGATTGAAAACAAATTTCTTAAATTCAATAAATTTCTTCAAAAACATTTGTTTTAAAAATTTATTTTTGAATAGAAATATTTAAATACTGTACCTTAATTCATAAGTTAATTAATGTACATTTTTCAATTTACAGTATATTTATAATACCGTATTCATTTCTTTTATGTTCTAGGAATCCAAAACTTTTCTTCGATGCAATTGTGGAAGTAATCATCAACGACATACATTGGTAAACAATCAATTGGATTGATTGAGTAGATATTCAGAAGCTTCGATGTATTCCAAGGATTAATGTTTTTGATGATTTCAATGACGTAAGCAAACCTGAACTTGGAAGAAATCTTTTAGCTAACAACATTATGATGTTTCCATCGTGGAATTTAAATGTTGAATATTTTGAGCATTCTTCATTGTATACTTTGTATATTATTATATTATTAAAAAATAAACTTACCTTCTTCGAATTAGTTGTACTCTATAAACAATAATAAAGTTCAAATGTATGTCATATGGTCTCAAATTATTAATAGCGTTTCAATATAACTATAAATGGTTGGTGATATATATGCAAATATATAGTGTAAATGCTGGTAAGACTAGGAAGAAAACGTGCTAGTTAGCTGATCTTTTCATAGAGACCGATATTACCTATATCGGTGCTGGTATATATTGCTTGGGAATATCTTGCTTTACCTGTAATTAGACTTATAGAAAAGCTAAGTTTCTGGCCTAAGCAAATATCTTGGAGAACAGTATACTCTATCCTAATAAAAAATAATTTGAAATTTTTTTGATTCTTAATGCAGATGACAAAATAGATCTGAAACCTCATTTAGTTTTTAAACTTGCCGTCTACTATGCCTAGTGGTTAGCATGCCTCATTTCGGGTAGGGAAGTCTGGGTTCGAATCCCGGTTCGGGCATGGATGTACTTTCTCTCTCTCTCTCTCTCTACCCTGTCTTTGTCTTTTCCTTGTATGAATGGAGTATGGATGGTTGCCTACCGTATAAACGAGTATCTATGGCATGTGAGTAGTAATAGCCCCACTACCAGAGGCGGAAGTCACGTGACCAAGGAGGCGTGGCCATACATCACGTGACTTCCGGTTTGTGACGTCATTCTGGGATTTGTGTAAGAGCAGGAGGGTATTTTTGTGTGACGTCATCCAGATGTTAGTTTCGGAATAGAATGTTTGATAGCGCCATCTAGTGTTGGAACGTGAAAGTAACAAATTTATTTTTTGAAAACAATTTTTTAGAATGCATTTACGAAGCAAAAATTGGTGGTGCCATTTATTGACAAACTGTTTTAACGAATAAATTTTATACTTTGTTGTTGAAACTTTTTTAATTAAAAAATGTTAATTTTATTTATTGAATTTTAAAATCTAAAACAGTACGGCTAGTAGTACTAGTTATTAAATAATTTTTTGAAAATGCATTTATAATGTTATTTGATGAAGAATTCTAATGTTTTTAAATATTTTTTATTCATGAAAAAGCATTTTTTTTTTAATTCGCAGGGTCACGTGGTTTTGAAGATCACGTGACTTCCGATTAGTTCGTTTAAGGGCATGGGCGTCTGTTGACGTCATCATGTTAATGCTCAAGGCGCCATCTGTAATCTAAAAAAAATTATTTATGAATTTTGATTTTTTTACTTTTTTTGAAAATTTATGTTTTAGAAAATCGATTTTGATATACTAGATTTTGTTCAGTTGACCTGGTACAGTAATTTGAATTCTTGTACTCTGCAAAGAATTATAATATCTTTTTTTGAGCTCTTTATACAAAAATTTACTAAGAATATGAATTCTTAACAAGTTTTGGCATAAATTGTCATAGAATTGGCAACTGTAGCATCTTTGTACCATATCAAATGAAAAATTTATAGTCACTTGTGAAAAATCTTCTTTGATTTTGAAGTTGAATGTATTTTATTTATTTAATGAAAATATGTATGAAGAATGAATACTTAATGCAATAATTTTTTAAAAATTATACAGTTAGATTAATTTTTGATTTAAATTTATGTTCTTTTAAATTTCATTACTGGTAATGTTTATCATTTTTACTTTTGTGTCCAAAATTTTGTTATGTAGTAATAATATTTTTGATAAGTTACTTTTCTGTGCATAATTTATTTTTAAAATAAAGAAGAATAGAAAAAGAATTTATAGCAGAGTCAACTACTTGGTAAAAAATACAATCTTCTATTTTATTTTCTTCTGATATTTTAAGGCAGCTTGCTAATGTTTTATGATCAAATATGTGTTTTTTGTCGATGAACACAATGCTTTGAAAAGAATTCAAAAAACAAGTTAGCATATATTTTGTATACCACTTTGCAAGCATCAGCAAAAATGGCATTAAAATGATAACCCAGTCTCGAATTCTTAAAAAAGATGAGATATTTTCAAACAATTATTGTGAATCAATGCAATACATAAATTTTCTCTTTCAGGAGATTTTTAGTGGAATGGAGAAAGAAATCTAATTTTATACAGTCATCTCAATCATAAATTCTAGCTCTCTTCTGTAAAAAAATTAATTTCTTTTGCTGATTCGATTTTATTTTGCTTAACATTTTATTCCTCCTTTACTTCATTTTGCAAAGAATAATTTTACGATAATTATTATGCTAAATGTGTTACTTCTTGATGGAAAATTTCAGCAAAGAATGTGACATATTATAATGTTATTTAATATTCAATATTTTTAAACTCATAAGCAACGAAATATACTTAAGAAAATTGTGTACATAAAGAATAAAAAATAATTTATTTATAAAGATTAATATTTTTTCAGAAAATAGTAAGGACTTTATCTATTAATAATTAAGTTAATAGATTTTAAGAAACATTTTAATTTTATTTAAAAAATGATTAGAGTTATATATATATATATATATATATATATATATATATATATATATAT
>JAPDSC010158812.1:63524-83709 GCA_026290005.1 Latrodectus geometricus
TATATATATATCTTTTTATGTTTTAATCTACTAAAACTCATTGACATCAAAGCAGGCAGAACATTCATAAATTTAAATGTATTATATGAATGTGCTGCTTACATACATTTGTTCTGTTTAAATGTATTTTTAGTATTATATAAAATGTAAATATAGTTAAAAATAATTATTTAGTATGAAATCTTTAGACATAATAATATTTTACTTTCTTTGTTTAAATCGAAGAAAAATCATAGGATGTTTCCCCGGAATGTTTTTACTCATTTATCGATAGAAAGATTGATAAAATTAGGACTGTTGTTTTTCATTATACAGGATCTTTGGTAGTTTATTTAATTTGGTTCATTACTTTTTTTTCTGAAATAACAATTTAGGAAGTACATTTACTAGCATATATCCAAGACTATTCTCATATTTATTTTTGTATTTGGAAAAAAACATCTCATGTAAAAAAATCTGATATTTACAATTTATGCTTCTTTATATTAAAATACACATAAGCAGCATAACATAAATAATTCTGTTTCTAGAAATTTAAAAGAGGAATTCCTTGAATTTTAAAGTGGGATAGATGCGTGAATGGTCAGTGCCTTTGTCTTGTTTCAACAATGCATGAAGGTGATTTCTTGTACTAACAATTGACGTAATTTGCAGGAAAAATAGTGTTTTTTATGTATCCGGTTCTGATATATTCAACTTAATGGTGATTTAGAAAGCAAATAGATACCTATTAAAGAAAACTCGTGCTGTCATATATAAAGCAAAGGGATATACTGTGCAAATGGCATCATATTTTAAGAATGAAATGTTCAATCAAAGCGTTAAGAGAAATTCCGCCGAAGTTAAAATTCGGAAAATTACCCAACATTAATATTATAAAAATTTTTTGATATGATACATGTTTGAAAATTTCTGATTAGGAATTAACTTTAGGAAGAAATTAGATACTAAATCTAAGAAATATTAATATTTGTTGGCTAATCAAGTTTGGATTATCACTTGTTGAACCAAGTCACTAGACATGCTGTAATTTCTTGAAATGTTAAATTTAACGAAGAGAAGATGATGTGAGAATTTCTGATACTATCAGCCAAAGCTATATTCTTGTAGAAGTTGAAAACTTAGTAATTGAAGATAAAATTTATAACACAAATAATAGATAATCTATTGATTCTGAAAAAAATACCTGACCAAGTTGCCTGTTAGATTAGATGATTAATAAGTATATAAAGCGCAACTGATAAATCATGATTCAATACCATTTGAAGACATGGAAAAATTACATAATGAGTCTGCAAGACTCATAGAAAAAATACTGGATTAAGAAATCCCTTCCTTAAAAAATGATGTCTTGAAACTGGTTGAATTATACCAAAGAATGTAAAACCAATATCTTGTAAATCAGTCCGAAAATATTTTCTGTTATGTCCATGGTTTTTCTTTTTAATTAGAAAACAAAAAGAAAAAATGTCTTTATTTTACCTTTATTTTCTACCTGAAAATGTCTACACATTTGGTCTACGGGCAAAATGTCAGGCGTGCTCTCAAAAATGATAAAGTACCTTAAATTTTTAATATTGACAAAAATCTTATTAACAAAATCAAATAGAAGAAATAAACATTATTTTTTTGTGGTGGAAGAAAAATAACTTTTTCATATCTTAAGCGTCTGTCAGAGTTGACTTTCTGGATGACCTAAATGGCCTTGGTTTCTATCAATATATGCTTCTTATGGTCTGAAGATTTTGCCTATCTTAACATACTCACTAACTTTAAAATAAATTTTATAAAATCAATTTTTGAAAAGATGAGTAATAATACCACTGATGAATTATTATTTAAAGTGATACGTTATTGTTATTCCAAATAAATGAAGATATTATGGCTTAATTCAATAGAGTTAATTAGTTATATATATATATGTGTGTGTGTGTGTGTGTGTGTAAATAAAACAAATTTTATTTTCATTTTTAAATTTGCTTTTTGAAATAAAGTTAAAATATGGAATGTAAGATATCTTTAAATGAAACATTGCTTTTAGGACAAGTAATTAGTAAGAATAATAAATAATGGTTATTTCCTATTTACTGAAATTGAAAACTTTGAATTCATTTGTTTATTTATTTAAAATGCTTTCAATGAATGCAAATATTTTTAATGAGCATTTATTAGGTTTTTTTTTTTTTTTAGCAAGGGATTTTCAAATAATTTTGCGTAATAAACTAGCGTCACGTAAAAAGAAATCTTCTAGACTGAGAAACGTATAATGGGTAACATCTTTTTAAATTATTTGTACATTATGTACCCAAGTGTTGAATTTTTCAGGGTAACCTTGGAACTTGACATAATATTCCTTTCTTCCATGTTTTATCCTCGTTTTTAAAACTTTCTCGATTGCATAATAGCCAGAATTCGATATTCTCTATAGTTCATGGTCGTAAAATGTACCTTTGATAACTTCTCCTGATAAATCTTTCAATTTACACACGATAGGACTTCTGTTGATAATTTCATAAATGGTAAATATTTCTGTGGTCCAGATTTGGTCGTAGCCTTGCTCAAAAAGTAATTTTTCTCTGCTGATTCTTACTTTATATCCAATCCCTTGCTTTTGGTTTATTATTTACAGCTATTTTTTTCATATAAAACTTTCCAAATTTATTTTTCATTTTTTTTTCGTCACAGATGCAGGAGTTGTCTGAATACTACGATGCCATGTATGCTATTGTCTGAATACTACGATGCACTGTTCACTAAGTCGTTGATTACACCAATAAATATATAGCACTTAGTATTATATTCTGTAAAGTACTTCCACATTTTTGTTTTTAATGTTGTGTTAAAATGTTCTATAACAGAAGCTTTAGTGTTATTTGCAGTGAAAAAGCCAATTATCATTCTTTTTAAATACCTCTGAATCAATTTATTTGTAAGTTCTTTCCCTTATCTGTTTGAGTCTTGCAAGGAATTCTCTCTGAGAATAGTTTTTTTAAAGCGAACACTATTGATTCAGCTTTTTATTTTTTTTTTATTTTTTAATGCAATAACCCATGCATATTTTGAAAAGATATCAATGCAAGTCAATTTGTAATTATTATTATACTCCGATAAGGATTGCATGCCAACTAAATCAGCTTGGAATTGTTTTTTCACACCACTTACTACGACTCTATTTCTGATGAATGATTTCTTTACAGGTTTGTGGAATGTATATGAAGATTTACTTTCCAAAAAAAATCTTTAATTTTACGCTAAGAATATTTCTTATTAGAAGCACAATAAAGGCTATCGATACCACCTAAGATTTCGGGGGTGTTTTGGTGTTTTAAAAGCTAATTCAATTTACTTAATAAAATAAATCTTAAAAGAAAAAAAAAGGAACATTCACAGCAAGATGACTAACTAAAAGAAATTTGTTATTTACTAATATATATAGCAACTTTATATCAGAAAATATTTATCAACTTATTTAAAAGCAAAGAACTAAAAATTATAAAATTCATTTATATAATCTTAAAAATCCTAAAGTAATATTAAATCTGTTGTGATGTTTAAAAATAATTTGAGACATAAATACAAATAAATTATTTTATTGTTAACAAATAGGTACAGAAGTAGGATCAGATGCTATGTATAAATCCTTAGCATTCTTTAATAACAAATTCATATTAAGTTTCAACAAAAAAGTTTTGGTTATATAGTTCACAAAATTTGCATTGTGATTTACATAGTCAAGAGCTAATTTTTCAAAGTCAATAGAAAACAATGCTAGTTGTTCATATTGAATGAGTCTATCATTATAATTCATCGTCAAACATTCATGACCAAGTTGATTTTCATAATTTAAAGAACAACCGTAACAGGTAAACATATTTTTCACTTGTTCTGCTAAATGACTTTGAAGTAGTTCAGTTAATGATGTCGTAAGCGTCAGCTCAACTTCAGATTGTGGAATATTTGTTGGTGACACAAGATCTGTAAGAGACACTGGAGCTTGGTTTTTGACTCCTTTCAAAATTGAATAACGTAACAAACGATCGAGAAGGAGAGTTGTGACACATGTGGATACATTATTTCGAATCCTTTTTAAGTTTTCCCATTCATTTTCAGTCAGCAGGAAAATATCTGGTAGAAAACATCGGGAAAAGTCTTTCTTCACAAAATATCGTTGCAAAGATATGCTGAATGAATTTTCAACAGTAGTCACTGGTGCGATCAAAATACTGTCTCGTATTAACACAGGACTAGATGTTGATGTAAAGTCAAATAAAAGAATATTCATTTCTTTAGTGAGGTATTCCCACACACATGGTGAAAGAGTAACCCCCATTCTAGTTGGCTGAAGATATCCAGATTCATGGCGTATATACTTCCGTAGATGGATGTGAACTTGGTTTGCAAAGTATGAAACAAAGACGAAATTTTCCCCTCCTAGGTGAAAGTAATTGGGAGGGAATTTAGGTGGAATTTCATTTTCATGAACTTTCACTTCATCATCAAAATGAAGCTTTTTAACACTGGATGGTTTATCAAAATTAGATACTCTTTTCATTGACATATTTGATTAAAAATTTAATGCGAACTAAGGCATCGATTTCTTTCTTAACGAAAACAGAAGGAAAGTAGGTAGGAATCCACTAGAGAAATGACTAGTATAAAAGTAATCCTCTTCAGAGTTTAAGAACTAGATTTTATTGATCAACTTTTCATTGGTTAAGAGGTATGACATCACTCTTTTCTTTATCATCTCATTGGTTAAAATATAATAATGTAACTTTCCGCCAGCGGAAGGAATAAAGGAGTAAAATGGTTATCTACGAGCATTGGAGTCAGGTTTCACAAGATAAATCATGATCGTGCAAGAAACATACTGTTCATACAAGATGAAACATGTATTTGAGTGGTTGCCACTAGCTAAAATAAAATCAATGTTGCCATCGCATAATATAATATTTGCTAAGGTTTATACATCAAGATGTAAATAACTCCACTTGTAAATATTCCATATTTTAACACAATTAGTTTCACCATTCAAATAATTCTAGTTTTTAAAATTAATACATGTAGAAGTCAAATTGTAATTCATATGAAATTTACCAATTTATGTTTTTGTAATTATTGTTGCAACTCAGAAGTAAGATTAGTGTAGCCATTCAAATAATAGTAATTTCAAAATTTTTACAAGCAATTCAACTTGGTCATGAATGTTTGACGATGAATTATAATGATAGACTCATTCAATATGAACAACTAGCATTGTTTTCTATTGACTTTGAAAAATTAGCTCTTGACTATGTAAATCACAATGCAAATTTTGTGAACTATATAACCAAAACTTTTTTGTTGAAACTTAATATGAATTTGTTATTAAAGAATGCTAAGGATTTATACATAGCATCTGATCCTACTTCTGTACCTATTTGTTAACAATAAAATAATTTATTTGTATTTATGTCTCAAATTATTTTTAAACATCACAACAGATTTAATATTACTTTAGGATTTTTAAGATTATATAAATGAATTTTATAATTTTTAGTTCTTTGCTTTTAAATAAGTTGATAAATATTTTCTGATATAAAGTTGCTATATATATTAGTAAATAACAAATTTCTTTTAGTTAGTCATCTTGCTGTGAATGTTCCTTTTTTTTTCTTTTAAGATTTATTTTATTAAGTAAATTGAATTAGCTTTTAAAACACCAAAACACCCCCGAAATCTTAGGTGGTATCGATAGCCTTTATTGTGCTTCTAATAAGAAATATTCTTAGCGTAAAATTAAAGATTTTTTTTGGAAAGTAAATCTTCATATACATTCCACAAACCTGTAAAGAAATCATTCATCAGAAATAGAGTCGTAGTAAGTGGTGTGAAAAAACAATTCCAAGCTGATTTAGTTGGCATGCAATCCTTATCGGAGTATAATAATAATTACAAATTGACTTGCATTGATATCTTTTCAAAATATGCATGGGTTATTGCATTAAAAAATAAAAAAAAAATAAAAAGCTGAATCAATAGTGTTCGCTTTAAAAAAACTATTCTCAGAGAGAATTCCTTGCAAGACTCAAACAGATAAGGGAAAGAACTTACAAATAAATTGATTCAGAGGTATTTAAAAAGAATGATAATTGGCTTTTTCACTGCAAATAACACTAAAGCTTCTGTTATAGAACATTTTAACACAACATTAAAAACAAAAATGTGGAAGTACTTTACAGAATATAATACTAAGTGCTATATATTTATTGGTGTAATCAACGACTTAGTGAACAGTGCATCGTAGTATTCAGACAATAGCATACATGGCATCGTAGTATTCAGACAACTCCTGCATCTGTGACGAAAAAAAAATGAAAAATAAATTTGGAAAGTTTTATATGAAAAAAATAGCTGTAAATAATAAACCAAAAGCAAGGGATTGGATATAAAGTAAGAATCAGCAGAGAAAAATTACTTTTTGAGCAAGGCTACGACCAAATCTGGACCACAGAAATATTTACCATTTATGAAATTATCAACAGAAGTCCTATCGTGTGTAAATTGAAAGATTTATCAGGAGAAGTTATCAAAGGTACATTTTACGACCATGAACTATAGAGAATATCGAATTCTGGCTATTATGCAATCGAGAAAGTTTTAAAAACGAGGATAAAACATGGAAGAAAGGAATATTATGTCAAGTTCCAAGGTTACCCTGAAAAATTCAACACTTGGGTACATAATGTACAAATAATTTAAAAAGATGTTACCCATTATACGTTTCTCAGTCTAGAAGATTTCTTTTTACGTGACGCTAGTTTATTACGCAAAATTATTTGAAAATCCCTTGCTAAAAAAAAAAAAAAACCTAATAAATGCTCATTAAAAATATTTGCATTCATTGAAAGCATTTTAAATAAATAAACAAATGAATTCAAAGTTTTCAATTTCAGTAAATAGGAAATAACCATTATTTATTATTCTTACTAATTACTTGTCCTAAAAGCAATGTTTCATTTAAAGATATCTTACATTCCATATTTTAACTTTATTTCAAAAAGCAAATTTAAAAATGAAAATAAAATTTGTTTTATTTACACACACACACACACACACACATATATATATATAACTAATTAACTCTATTGAATTAAGCCATAATATCTTCATTTATTTGGAATAACAATAACGTATCACTTTAAATAATAATTCATCAGTGGTATTATTACTCATCTTTTCAAAAATTGATTTTATAAAATTTATTTTAAAGTTAGTGAGTATGTTAAGATAGGCAAAATCTTCAGACCATAAGAAGCATATATTGATAGAAACCAAGGCCATTTAGGTCATCCAGAAAGTCAACTCTGACAGACGCTTAAGATATGAAAAAGTTATTTTTCTTCCACCACAAAAAAATAATGTTTATTTCTTCTATTTGATTTTGTTAATAAGATTTTTGTCAATATTAAAAATTTAAGGTACTTTATCATTTTTGAGAGCACGCCTGACATTTTGCCCGTAGACCAAATGTGTAGACATTTTCAGGTAGAAAATAAAGGTAAAATAAAGACATTTTTTCTTTTTGTTTTCTAATTAAAAAGAAAAACCATGGACATAACAGAAAATATTTTCGGACTGATTTACAAGATATTGGTTTTACATTCTTTGGTATAATTCAACCAGTTTCAAGACATCATTTTTTAAGGAAGGGATTTCTTAATCCAGTATTTTTTCTATGAGTCTTGCAGACTCATTATGTAATTTTTCCATGTCTTCAAATGGTATTGAATCATGATTTATCAGTTGCGCTTTATATACTTATTAATCATCTAATCTAACAGGCAACTTGGTCAGGTATTTTTTTCAGAATCAATAGATTATCTATTATTTGTGTTATAAATTTTATCTTCAATTACTAAGTTTTCAACTTCTACAAGAATATAGCTTTGGCTGATAGTATCAGAAATTCTCACATCATCTTCTCTTCGTTAAATTTAACATTTCAAGAAATTACAGCATGTCTAGTGACTTGGTTCAACAAGTGATAATCCAAACTTGATTAGCCAACAAATATTAATATTTCTTAGATTTAGTATCTAATTTCTTCCTAAAGTTAATTCCTAATCAGAAATTTTCAAACATGTATCATATCAAAAAATTTCAAAATAACAGTTAAATCTCCAATTTGAAACTGGCGTCATTTATAGGCAAAGAATATCGATATAATAAATTTGTTACGTGCATATAAGAAAATTTCCTTAATTTATATTGCATTAGACGCCAGAGTCTTTTCCGGCTCCGATATGAGCTTGGAAATTTTCTTACTCATGAATTATTTCTTGTTTTTTAACTTAAATATAAATAATTAGATTGAATATGTGTGTGCTTATACTTATTTAATTTAATCAAGCTTATAAAAAAATAAAGATTAAACAAAATAACAAAATCGCTTCAAAATAAATTGTCTGTGTATTGTTATGCTTTTTAAATCAATTATTTTAACTTTTAAATCAATTATTATGTTTATCCAATGATATAAAGTAAAATTTTCATACAATGATACAAGGAAAAACTAAAACTTAAGAATTTAACTATTTTACCTAAATTCTTTAACATTGCTGGAATGTTATTAGATCAATTTAATACGTTACTTTCAAACTATCCTTCATTTGTTTTTGCTTTATTAACTAACTTAGAACTTTTTAATAAGTTTTTATTTTTATCTCATAAAAAACACAATATCTTCTAAAAGTTACATTTAGAAAAATATATACTTATATAATTCACTAATATATTCAATAACTTTGTTAAATTATTCTTACAATTTTCATTCTTATTGATATCACGTTTATTGATAATGCCTTGTATCCTGAGATCACCTTGTTATTCACTTAAGCAGTCCACTATTTTCTAAATTGCTGATTCCAAATATTTAAAAAATTGAAAATGTTTTTACAACAATGAATACTTTCAAACATACCGAAGTAACTGGGTTATGGATACACACCAGGAGCTCTACAAACATTGACCAAAAAGTTTCTATTGAGGAGAGATTTGGTGAATATTATGGCAAGGAAGTGAACGAATAGTTTCTGCACGAAAGGAAACTCGTTCAATACCGTCAACGTTTGGTCATATATTGTTTTCTTAAAATATTGTGTTTCGCAGGGTTTGAAGAAAAGGTAAAGCCACGAAATTTAATACAACAGAAATACAATGATCATTGTTCAAAGTGACTTCAATGCGAACATGTGGTGACCCAAACGTATATCCACCATCTCTTAGCATCAGTTTATATGACGTCTTAGAATAACAGTGTCAAATTCACATTGACAATTTTCCCTAAAACGGATATAAACATCATGATGCTATTAACGGAATCAATATTCATATGAAAACACGACATCATGTCATTCTTTCATCCAAATTTATTGTTTATGATAACACTGAAGGCTTTCCTGTCTATGGTGTAAAATCAAAGGAATCTGAAGCCATTGCCAACGAGTTAGCAGTTTCTTGTTCTGAAAATCCTCTCAAACTGTTTGAATACATTCTTGTTGTTTTCCAAATGACACATGTCTTAACGGACTCTCTGCTTGTGACATGGCAGTATCATAAATAAGGACCATGCAGACCACTGTTGTCTTATCTAACACCTGTTCTGTTTGACTATCCAAAATCCATTGATTTCATATTCTGCAGATTCATAAGATCTCAACTAACGTGAGTAGCATCACTGCTATATGGTAAATTGCATTCTCGGTACGCTATAATTCAACCTCTATCAAAGTCAGAAACTTGCGTTCTGATAGATATTTTTTCTTCTTGTTCAAGACATCATAAAATTTGTCTCCAAGCAGTAAGATTCAATTCCAGTTTGGTGCATAAAAAATTTGTAACGTTGAAATTTAAACAGATTTTAGGTTATACGATGAATGAAGAGAAACCGAAGCATGCCTATTTCATTTAAATGAGTTGAAAAGTTTATCATTTGCATGTCATAATATCTTCTTTCTGTTATGTAAATTTCAAATGAGTACACTTTTTTGAGCCTCCCAACCTTTCTAGTGGTTAGCGTAACTGACTACGAATGGGCAGGGCCTGGATTCGAATACCGGCTTGGGCATGGATGTACTTTCTTTTTCTCTCTCTCTGTGTTTCTTGTCCTTTCCTCAGATGATGGATGAATGTGGCCCACTTTATAAACGGGTTTGTAGTGGTGTGGCGTGGCCTATGCTACTCGTACCTCCGTGACTTGGTTCACAGGTGTCCACCGGGTAACGATAAAATGTGTGGCAGTTTCCGGCCTTGTTGTGGCAAATGTGCTAATGTACTTACTGACTTGCTCAAGGGTTGGCCATTAGAAATAAAAAAAACACTTTTTCGTTGTAGTCATTTTAATGATCAGTAATGTAAGTATTTTTCTTTTTGTCGAGTGCCAGCCAGGCACATGGGGTGTGCTGCTCCACTTTTCCAACTGAACCATAATTTGGTGTGGAGTCCGACTTCATCAGTACATACCCTTTTATAGGGTAGGTAACCATTCATACAAGAAAATGACAAAAACAGGAGAAAAAAGGAAAAAGTTTATCCACACTTAAACCGGAATTCGATCCCAGGACCTCCATATTGGCAATAAGGCTCACCGTCCACTAGACAGGGTGGGTAGCAGTAATGTAAATATGAATTTGTAAAATAATTTTGTAATAGATGTTACATTATATTAGTATTACATAAAATATTAATTTAAAAAACCAATTTCTTTTGTAATTTACAAAAATAAAGGTGAGTTTATCAAATTTAAATTTTTAATCTGTAGCAATTGCTTTGATGAACCATTTGGAAGACGATAATATTTTTCATTTCCCATTTAGTTCTTTAATCTATGTTGCAAAATTCAAATAGTTCTTACAATATGAAATCTTAACATTATTGATGTAACTATCTAACTATGATCTAACTATGATTTTAGAAAATGTCAAAACTATATAGTTTTACAAAATATAGTCAAAGCTTATTTTCGGACTAGTATTCAGATCAACCAAAACTTCTGAAAACGAAATAAAAAATATTAAACTGCTATAAAAAAATAAATAAAATTTGTATTCATGAATTCTGTCCAGTGATGATTTCCGATTGGTTCTATTAGGACCCATCAGTATTGAACAAAAATATTTCAACAGCACAATATAAGAAAACAATAGAAATTTCAGTTTCACAAAATTCATTTAATTTACCAGAATTCAAATTACAATTAACAGAGAAAATAATATTGTTTTCTTAATTAAAAACAAGGAAATAACTTATGGTCTTTGTATTTTTTTTTATCTTCGCTTACTCTAGTAATCAATAAATGCATTAAAAATAGAATTTTCTAGTTTCGGTTATTAAATAGCTTTCTCGGTATTTTATAATAAGAGTTGGTGCTGAAAAATGCGCTTCTTTTCATTTTAAAACGAAAAGAAAACACCAACTCCCCAAACTCCGGCAATTTAAGTTAACGAGACATGTGCGTGCTAAGAAGCATCGTGTAACGCGCCTGTTGCCATCTTCCTCCCAGAAGTACCATGAGCAAACGATTGACGTCGTTTCTGTACCGTCCAAAAATATCGTCTGCAAAAGCGCTGAAAATTCTTTGATGGAGCAGCGTTTGCTTGAAGGGGGGGGGGGAATTCTGTCGTAGAAAGGCTTACACTCATCTGTTGAATCTCATCTAGGGAGCGATATGTAGGTACCTACAGCAAACGATCGAACAAAAACAAAATTGTTGATATAAGGTTTCGGAAGAAATGCGCTATTAAATCTTGTAATTTATGGTGGAAAATTCCTTGTGAGGAAAACTTTTCTAATTTTCTTGAAAGATAATGATTCATGTCAAAGATTTCTTTTATTTATGATTTCTTAGACCACTTGAATTGATTTCAACAATAATTTTATCGTTTTATTCGGGAAATATGCATACAATGCATATTTTTATGAGAAAAATGTGTTGCATTTTCCATATAATGTTTTTATGACAGTAACAAATAAAAAAAATCGATATATTTAATTTTTATATGCAAGTTCAAAAAGTGTTATATTTACGTTTCTATTTAATTTTTATTTAAATATAATCTCACATATAAATTTATAAGAGACGCCTTTTCTTCCTAAAGTATAAAAAAACTCTAAAATTAAACTTTGAATATAACAAGAATTTTCCGGACACTTTTCAGAAAAAATGAAGTTACTCGAAAAGTGAATAAAATTATAATTATTTAACGTTCTTAAATTACACTCATAATTATGAATTCGCTATTCGTTTCATATATACTTTTTGAAATAGTACCCTTATTTATTGATATTGGTTTTTTACCATAAAATTTACAAGTTTAGGAATTCTTCCAATTATAGAAGAACGAGTTATTCCAATTTTGTTCTGATATTTGGAGCTTGAATCTAGAATTTTTATATTGTGTATGAGCCTCAAACCCAGCTAAATAGGTATAAAATTAATATTTGATTTAATTTTTAATGAAATCCTGTAGTCAAATATAAATAATGGCAATGATAATTGTCATTGCTTATATTTGACTATAAAGTTTAATGATGTAACTAATACGATAACTATAAAGTTTACTATGTAACTAATACGATTAAAATGCATTTGTTATGTAACTAATACGATAACTATAAAGTTTACTATGTAACAATACGATTAAAATACATTTGTTATTAAACACTATATATTAGATATTAGCACCCCAATATCCGTAGGGCTTATAGCTTCTGAACATCAGTTAAGTGATAACTTCTAAAAGGACATTTCGCAGATAATATACAACGTTCACAAAGAAAAAACCAAAAAAATTCTTGAACATCTATCAAACCAGAAAAAAAGAATACACAATATCTGTCTCCTTTTATCCACCTTGTTTATAGTTAAATCTTGAAACTGCCACTTAAAATAAGGTAGATCTAATACTGGACCTCGATAAGAACCATTGTATTTACTGTGAAAGAATAGAAAAATGTGTACAATACATTTTGGGCATGAATTTCTGCTTTTGGATATTTTGTCAATCTTTTTCAGCTTTTCGTATAGGTATTTTAAACTTCGTATTACTGTTACTTGCGATGGAAAACTGACATTGTAAATGCACTTCTTTTAATTTGGATTCCGATTAACACTGAACAAAAAAGTGGAAACATTTAATAGTCATCAGTAATGAGAAATAATTCCATAACAATATTATTGTGACAGAAATGTCGCTTAGAAAACAAACGGGAAAAAAACTAATAGCCTTTTTTTAAAACATTAGAGCAAAAAGGGATAATTTTAGAATAAAGTAAATGTACTTTATTCTAAATGTACTTTATTCTAATTTTCGCGACTATTAATGTTTTATTTGCTATTAAAAATTTTGTAATTATTCATGGGATTGTTTCTTTTTTAAAAGACCCGATATTTAACTAAGCGCATTGTATTTTTTTAAATATAAAAAAATTTATATTTCCTTTAAATAATAAAAAAATAATCTTATTACCTTTATTTGCTTCTTTTTTTATTTTTTTGCGACGAGAAAGAAATTGTTTTTTATTCATTTAAATGTTTTCATCCAAAAAGAAAAAAACCAATCTTCAAGTAATACCTAATTTACAAGTAAATTACATTTCATTTGAATAATTTTTGTTTGAATTTTAAATGTTGTTTTTTTTTGTAATTTTTTAATTATGGTTTTTAAATATTTTAAACGAATTTTGCAACAAGAAATCAATTTCTTCGAATAAAATTAAGACTAAAAACTATTTTAACTAAAAACTTTCAAATTTTAACGAAATAAAACATATAAAAATATGTAGAATATAAAACATATTGAATATATGTAAATATGTAGAATATTAAAGACATGTAGAAAATTTGTTGAATATAGTAATTCACTTAGAAAAATCTGTCTACAATGAAGATTTGTTAGTTTTGATACAAAAAAATAGCAAAACTACTGTTCATTAGGAAGCTAATGATTGTATTAGACTGCAATTAATTTAATTTAAATCAGCTGTGAAAAGAAATAGATATAATTGCATAATTATTCAGTAAATATATAATTTTTTTATTCATCTAAATTCATTTTAATTTTTATTCTATGAACAAAAAACTGTTATCTTAGGGAAAAAAAGAATGAAAAATATATCATTAGAATATGTTAAACATTAATATTGGCTAAGATCAAATCTGAGATCTTCTCGGTTTATGCGTAATATGGTATACTTAATTATAATAATGATAAGTTTAATGATGGTGAGCCCTAATTAAGAACCATTGTGAATCGTATGACATCACACACGTGCTATCTTAAAAGATCTAATTAACAGATAGTTGTAAGTATTATTACTATTAAAAATTATATTAGGTTGGGGAAAAAGAAATCCATTATTTTTACGTGAACTTTATGTCACTTCTTTTGGATTCGCTTTGTACAAAGGTTTAAAACAGCTTTCATGTAGATTTTTAGGTCTTGCGCGTTACGACTGCTGACATGCGGTTAACTTCGATCATTTTTGATATTTTAAAGACATTTTCGACGATGCTGTATCCACATGAGAGGTGCATCTCTAACATCAAAAATACCCGAACGGAATCGACGAAACAAAAATTGTACGTAACTGGTTGTTACAGTCTCATATAGGACGATAAACACCTTTCACAATTTTAGCCACCCGGCTATCTTTTTCGCTGTTACAAGAGAAAAACGAAAATGTATCGAATTTTCTGTTTGTTGTCTTCCATTTTTAAAACCTTGTACTCGTAACTGAATGAATCAAACAAAAAACCGCAAGAGGATATTTTAGTGTCAAATGTCACTTTTCCAAGGAGCATAAATCTGAAATTGTTTGATAGATACCTCACGAGATATCGATCACTACAGGCGTCTACCGAAAAAATAATAGATTTCTTTTTCCCCAACCTAATAATACTATATCGATTAGACAGAAATGAAACAAATTATAGAGTTTTTTTCTTAAAAGATTATTAATATATGCGGGACTCTTATTGAATTCTATAATTTTTAATTTATTATTTGTATTAGCTAATAATGTCGCACCAATGTTATATGAAATGTATTAATAATAATGTTTTCTCATTTACAGATATTAAATAATATTATAAAACAAATTTTCTTAGCGTACAAATACTTTTTTAATAGTTTATATCCAATGTTTGTTAACAAACTACCATTAAATATAAAAAGTAAGAATACAAAAAAAAAATCTGTTATAATTCCAATATTTGTTCATCAAAGTCTGCATCTTCATAGCTAAAGAATAAACTCATAACCAAACAAATGCGTCCATACCGCTCTTATCGCGAACACACGCAGCATGCTTTTGTCGAGAATCTGCCATGACGTGGTTACTGAAGCAATTAACCGAGACAACAAACATTCCCAGCTGGGGATTGGTGCAGGAAATGAAAACAAGAAAAAAACATAAAATAACACTCTTTTGACGGCAAAATGTGCAGAATCATCCGGGTAATTAATCCGGATGTGATGTGGGGGAAGTCATCTTTTCTCTTACCATGTCCTACCACAAGGCTTTTGTTGAAAATTTGTATGTAAATTGCTTCCTGTTCCTAGCAAAAATAACTCTGCTTCTGCCTTTGAGTTAATTTTCGCTTTACCTCATAAATGAATTTCATGTATTTAGACCACCTAGTTACCTAGTGTTTACGTGATAATTCGCCTTCCAGCTCCCTTGGGAAAGAGTGGCTTTTATACAATGTTTCCTCTTAAATTCCCGATAAGACACTTTATCTTTGTGGGTTGAAAGACGGAAAAGAAAACAGCGCTGTTTCGTTGCGGCTAATATTATAACCTGTTTTCTGTAGGTAAGTTATATTGGCTTAAAGTTAGTAGTTCAAAGGTATCTGGAAGTCTGAATCTTGCGAGACTTACAGAGATATAAATTTTACCAACTAAAGTTATTCTGAATATGACTGAAACACAACATTTATTCAAATAGAAGAGAAGATTTTCAATTTGATTTAAATAATGAGAGTTGAAATGTTTCTATATTTAAATTTACAATTTATTGTTACGAATACGAATATTAAATGGATGGGAAAAGATAAACTACTAATATTTCAAATTCTTTTTTTTTTCCCCATTTAAAAGAGAATAATCTCATGAATGTGTACTGGGATTTGGTTTAAAAAAATAGGGTTAAAATATTTCAATTTTTAAAGGTTTACTTCAATGTTTCATAAATAAAAGTTTTAAGCACCACCCCACCAAGTCGTGGTAAATTATGCATATTAATTTCTACCTATTTGTGTATATAAATGGGGGATTATATAGTGTATAGTGTTTATATATAATATGGTTGTATGTGTGTGTGTGTGTGTGTTCAATCTAACAATAATTTTAGAATTATTTTCTTCTCTAAAAACATTTCTGCTGCTGTGTTCAAGTCAACAGTAACTTTTATTTTAGAGCATAAATGATTGGGGGGTAAAATTTAAAAGCTTGTAAATGAATACAAAAAAAAAAAAAATACTTAGACAACGAGAAATTATAATGTTATGAAATTTGCATGCTACTCATTGCGCTTACAAAAAATTGCGTTTTAAATAAGTTTTTTAGGTTGTGTTATTAATGATATAGATATTATATAGTTTTCGTTTTGGAAACATCTGTGTGAATTCTCTCTTATAATGTGTTCACATTTCTCTTTCTACAAATCTAGCAATAACGTATTAAATCAAATTATATGTTATGATTGTTCGAAATTAATCTATTTGGGTAAAAAATGCTGTTGTAACTATTCCTTTTTCTAGTTATAAGTTATTTTGGGTGATTCCTTCAAATACATAAAAATAATTTTTGATGATATCAGAATATCTAATAATATGCTCTTAGTAAATTTCATATTCTTACAAATTCAAGCCTATTTAAGTAATTTTCAAAGTATCACAAATTTATAATAATAATAAATTCTTAAGCATGATTTTTTTTACTTAAATTTTAGAAATTTTTTGCATAACCAGAATTGCATTCTGCAAAAATTCTTAAGGTTTATTAAAAAACTCCAATAAGTATTAATTAAAGCTATAAATTCGCATTAGAAAATCAATGGATAACTTCTTTAAATTTCTCTCAAGCATTGTATAATTCAAACCTTAACAATTTGTTGCATATGAAACTTCATATTCAACCTTGACTGGAAAAATTTACCTTTTTATGATATAAATCTTATCAAACAGAAGTTCGTTATTTTCACTGATCTAAAAGTGACTATTTTTCTATGCTTATTATATATGATATGTATTTCAGTTGACAGTTGATTCAATAACTCTAAGAAATATTTAAATTTCGCATTTTTCCATTTTTTGTGGTTCATTTCTTTTATGTGTCTCATATCTTATTTTCAAAATATACTGAAATTATCATTAATAAAAAAAATGTACAAACAGTCATTCAATCAGTAATTGCATGTTTATTTAACAATAAAAATCATCTTTAGCAAGAAGTCCTTAGTCTGAAGCGAAAGGAATTATGAGTTAATTATAAGTTAAATTATAAGCACTGAGTCATTAAAATTATGAGTTAAATTATAAGTACTGAGTCATTAAAATTATGAGTTAAATTATAAGTACTGGGTCAGCAAAAGGGGAAAATATTTAATCTTATATATTTAATCTGAAATGAAAATGAACTTTAAATTTAAATTAGTTTGCTTGTCCCGCTAAGATTATTTTTTGCGTATGTTGGTTAATTAAATAGTTATCAACAATTTAACCCTTTAGGCACCAACTACTCAAAATTATAAGGTTAGTATTGAATAGCATAGAGCAATTTAGTACCCAACGGGAATTCTGATCAATTAAAATAAAAACACTAAAACAAAAATTTTAACATACGTATCTCTGAGTTATATATATATATATATATATATATATATACTTGAACAGAACAACAGGTATATTTGAAATTAATATTTATCCATATTTTTAAATTTAATTTAAGAGAAACATATAACTCTTCATTTTAGCAAGGATTTTTTTTATTTTATATTAATGTACGAGAAATTTAAAATTATCGACCTAATGCATTTCACAAAGATGAAATCTGTCTCAATAAACAGTATTGTGTGAAACAAGTCTTTCACCAGTATAGTGTCGCCATCTTTATTTTAAGAAAAAGATATTTTTATTTAGATTTTCCAAAAATGTATGGAGTGTAAAATGGTAAATGCTTTTATAATTTTATTTTAAATTTTAGAGTGTAATTTTTAATTGAATAAGAACAAATCTTTTCCATTCTTCATGCATTTCATACTTATTTATTTTTTAAATAAAAAAGAAAAAATTCATGGAATCTTCACATTAAAAATGTATAATGATAAATAATCATTAAACATCAGTTTTGAATAGCTTATAAGTAGAAGTACTTTTCCCTCTCAATATTTACAAAATGTATTAGAATCATAGGGAATATTCTATACAAAATTTGGCTATCTAAATTCTCACAGGTGTTAGATGCAAATTTCTAGTTGGAAAACTGTGATTTAAATCAATAAATAATTTCTAGGCGGAGAACTCAAACTTCGATTCTGTTTATTGTTTTAAAATGTCATACTAATCCAATTATTATCATCTTCATAAAATTATTATGAACGAGACAATAGATTTTTATAGGACTATTTTAGATTATTCTTCTGGTTACTGATTTTTCAGCTCCTACTTCTTATATATTCTCCTCTTCTTCATTCTCCTTATATTTGTCTTTTTCATATTTTTAGTTGTTAATTAAATACTTTTTCAAGTTCAAATGTGTGTAAATACTTTTTCAAGTTCACTTACACTCAAGTTCAAATAAATATTTTTTAAACGTTTTTATAGTGGATGATACTTGATATTAGTATAGTTTTTTTTTCAAATATTAACTTATTAATTAAATTTAGTTTTAGTTTTATAATAGCTAGAAGATACGCTAATTGAGTAGTAGTGCAATTTGTTGGCATCAGCAGTTACCATCTCTATTTTTATATTTCTTACATTCTTAAATTTATTTATTTTTATTATATTATAAATGAGTTTATTCCTTCTTTTAAAAACTCAACTTGTGATTTTGAACCCTTTGAAAATTTGTGATTTTGAAATATGTTAGTGGGCGAGAAGGAAAGTGTGTATGTGAGAGAGAGAGAATATTTCCTAATTTAGAAAAAATGAATGAAAATTTTTTATAAAGCACATTCCCTGAAAAATAGTGAAATGAAAAATTTGTCTTGTAATGGCAAAGTTGGTTGAGCTTCGGCTTAGAATCGTCATGTTTTCGGATCTCGTCGATGCTCAAAAATAATCGCAGTAAAATAAACAAACTGGATTAATAGTATTGGCACTTGCTTCATAAAACAACAATGCAAAATTTAATAAAAGTAACTAAAACAAAAAATTTCTTTGCTGACCTAAGTAGGAATTGATTTTAAGACATTTTTTATCTTTTTAATCTAAATTGCTAAACTCAATCAAACACTCTTAATCTCAAGGTCTAATAACCAACGGTCAACCTTATGATCAAATAAAGATATGGTCATCTAAATTGGCACCCAACTTGTAAAATTTTCGTAGAATAACAATAGAGAAGCATTGAATTCTGCAAATGCATTACTTTCATATGAACTCTTAATCTGATAATCGTCAATTGGAGATTTTTAATTATGTTACTTTCTAGAGTAGTAGACTGATGAAGAAAAAAAGATCCAAGAGTATCTTTTTTTCTCCATCAGTCTACAACGTCTCCATTTCTGTAATACGTTTATCTTACAGGATCATCCTTTCCTTTAACTAATTTTATTGTTATTTTCATGACCACAAATTTGATTCAGGAATATATAATTAGAATGCAATTATTTCATCTTATTATTTTAGTTATATTTTGTCAATACATGAAACTTAAGATGTATTATAATAATTGTAGTCTTACAAACAATGGTTAACCAGTAATTCTTAAATAATAAACGGCATTGAGTAAAAATTAAAATTGCATCCATACACCCAGAAAAATTTAAAGAACAGCATGAGAGATTCGGCATGAACAAATTCCTTGCTTAAAATAACAAATAATTGTAAATTTAGGAATTTAGGTAAAGTATTTCATATAAATATAGGTAGGTAACGTATTCATATATATATATATATATATATATATATATATATATA
>JAPDSC010158829.1:0-17116 GCA_026290005.1 Latrodectus geometricus
TTTTGTTTTATTATATTAGAGTTTCTATTGCTAAAAAATTGAAAATGGGTGGAAGAAAGGTTTGTAACACGTGTTTCTGTTATTTTCCTCTTTTATTTCTATTTAGTACTAAGCTAATGATCTAACTTTGGATGATGATGGAAATTTTTAGCATATTGTTTTTTGCTAAATTTATACTATAAATATATATTAAGATTTTTTTAACCATTTTTCCTTTAATTTTGAACATGAATTATATCAACTTGATTTATTTCACCAATAAAGAAAAAATCATGCAAAGAAGGGTTAATTCTAATCGAATGCCACAGAGGCAAGTAATCGTTATTTTTCTTGCATCTCATTTTTCAAGTATGCCAGAGTGATATAAAGAGCGAAATGTTTACACACAATAAGAATGATGATATCCTAAAGATTTTTTTAATAAGATTTAGTTTGGATTTGTACATTGGCAAATCCATAGACGCTCACCTCTTACTCTCCAAGTATTCACATACCTGTCTATAGGGGCCGTTATACAGGCACGTGAATTATTGTACAATAGAATGCAAGTGGAACCAACTACTGAAGAGTACAGTTTTACAGTGAAGTTAAGGATTTCATCCTGATACCGTACAGACTTCACAAATCACGTTCTACAGATCTGAAATCAGTGCAACATCATAACGGAATGTGTTTCCTTACAACGATGTTTGGAATATATTAACTCGCTGAATTTCAAAACAGATAATTTTAGATAATTTACAGGCATTTTATTGAGTTGCACGTTGGATTTAGACACATCCAAGAACATATTTTTGTCTCAATCGCACAGTTATAGTCTTATTGGAACAAAGAATGACTATTGATAACATTGTTGATACGATTTTAATCATCTTTCTCTGAAAGTGATGACGAAATGAAAGTGTTGAGATAAATCGTAGCTCTCTGGAGTTCAGTTCATTACCGAGTTGTTTTCTTCTCAAGACAAATGCAATCGTCAATTTCTCATGAATCAATGTTGCTGATCCCAAAAGCAATAGATAGATCTGAAAGAGTCACAACTTTTTCTGAACATACACAGATTTTTGAACAATTGTTTGGCAGGTTTGGAATTATTTTCAGAATCATTAGATGATGGATCGATAGATTTTATAGAAAAAAATGGCACTAAAGATTTCCATTAAATCATTGTTAAATTTAGATTAATTTAATTGTGAAGCGAAAAAAATTAATTCTAAAATTAAACTTTTTTGTAATATATTTTTACATGAAATTCCTTTTTACCTTCACAAACTTAATACATACTTCACATAAAAGTGTGATGCCAGTATCGTGTTTCGAGGTTAACCAAGGCCAATGGATTTCATCGAATGGACTGGCCTGCCAGAGCCCAGACTTGAACCCTATCGAGGACATCTGGGATGAGTTGGATCACCGAATTAAGGGGTGCACTACATGTCCAAATTCGTTGAAGGAACTTGTATGTCTACTCCAAGCTCAGTGGAAGATAGTACTACTAGTTGTAATGCAAAGCTTTTCAAAAGTACGCCCCGGAGGGTTCACGCTGAAATTGCTTCTCGTGGAGTCTTTATCGACTATTGATTTTGAATAAAGTTAGTTTTTCTTTTCTATCACAGGTGTCCAAATACTTATCGCTAGACAGTGTAGGTGTTTTTGATATTGTTGCAAATTTTCAGTTTTGAATAGTTCTTTCTTTATATAAACTAGTATTGATTATTTCCAATGGCAAACTTATGCTCCCGAAAAGTATCAAAGACTTTCCCCCCTTTTATAAATTAAAATTGGATTAAGAATTTAATTCCGATTCACTTTGCAAAAGAATTTTATGCAATATATGTGACAATTGCTATCGTTATGTATTTAAGTTAAAAACGTAATATTTTTCCGCTTCATAAATTATTTCTTAAGAATTTTTATTTCCCTATTTAATATGGCATGCATAAACTTGAAATTTTGAAAGAAATCAAAGATTTAAATTCACTGTTTATGCAATTTTAACAATCAGCTAATGGATTGATTTCACGATATCTTGTTATTTTTTCATTTATTATAACCCTTACTAGTTTATAAACAATGATTTTATAAATAAGACTATCTCTTCTCTCAATTGTATTAGAAGATATAAATCTTATTTTTAGACAATACAGTGAATTTATTTTTATGGTGAGATATTACAAATCTCTTTCATTCTTTTCACACATTATTCATAATGAAATAAGTCCTTGAATGAGAAAATTTAATAATAAATATAAATGATTTTTCATCCATAATTAATTCTTCTTACAAATTTTAATCTTGTTTACATTGAATATTTAAACACTTCTTACACAATTATACTTAAAGTTATTGGAATTGTATGAATTGTTTATTGAAAAGAACTTTATTCCAGTCATACTTGTTCCACGCACAATTTCTGTTACACATCATGCGAAATAGGATTAACGTACTAAATTGAATAAAACCACTAGTAATTAGGATTCGCATATTTTTCATCCTATTATGTTCTCAATTCCCTGCAGTTTAGAAATTATTAAATTATTTCGAGAAAACTGCTATCAATTTGTTGGTGTCTACAATATTAGAAATATTATAAAGTAAGAAAATGTAGATTTATGGTCTGTTAACAGTGAATTTTTATGGTTGCAAAGTTATAGTTGGTTATAGATTTATTTTAACCCTTCTTTGCATGATTTTTTCTTTATTGGTGAAATAAATCAAGTTTATATATTTCATGTTCAAAATTAAAGGAAAAATGGTTAAAAAAAATCTTAGTATATATTTATAGTATAAATTTAGCAAAAAACAATATGCTAAAAATTTCCATCATCATCCAAAGTTAGATCGTTAGCTTAGTACTAAATAGAAATAAGAGGAAAATAACAGAAACACGTGTTACAAACCTTTCTTCCACTCATTTTCAATTTTTTAGCAATAGAAACTCTAATATAATAAAACAAAATTATAAACGAAATCATACGTTTATTGCAACTACAACAAACAGCGGAATGAGACAACTTTAAGCTCGTTTCACTGATAATGACACTTGCTTATTTTTGACAGCTATGTTTCTTTTTATGCAATGGACATTCAAAAGGTATCCAAACACGATCAACTTAAAGTGAACTTGTTCTTTTATATAATTTTTGGGCATTATAGGTTATGATGGAAATTTCCACCATTATGCAAAGAAGGGTTAATAACATAAATTCATAAAGTAAGTTATTTGGTACCATTCTAAAGCAGACAATAAGATTTCTGTTGGTTGGACTGATCTTATTAAAACCGAATCGTCTTTCCGATTTGCATTTTTCATAAATTTCTGTTTAAATTTAGAAAGATAAAGTTTAAAGTATTTTTTTAGTTTAAACATTAATTTTGTACTCTTCTTTAGATCAAGGAACTTATTAATTATTGTATACTGTGTTTTTATATTATGCACTACACACATACATACAAGTGCGCTTAATAATTGAGGCAAAGAAACTGTTATGAAACCTAGAAATATTTATCCCAATTTATTTACAAATAATTTTTCCATTTCGGTGTTTTACTTGATTAGTATATGCTTAGAAATATTTTATCTGAAAGGAAGAATGTTCTCGTATGTACTTGTTTATACTTATTTTCAATCATTTGATAAGACTAAAATTTGCTAATAATAATAATAATTAAATTGGCATAGTAAGTTTTGTGATTTTCAACAAAAGAATTTGAGTTCAAAATTGTTTTTATAGAAGCAAGTTATTAAGTCCTATTAAGTATATCCAACCTTTTATATACATCCATAAAGACTATTTTAATTGATTCTCAAATAATTTGATATTTAGGAGTCATTTTTATTCATACGCTAACAACTATATAAAAGATTATGATTTTGGGCCGACAGTTTTTATTCCTTTTGTTTGAAACGTTAAGTTACAAATGGAAATGACAATTCAGGATCATAAAATTTATTCTTTAATTTGTAAATTGTGTTATAGTGTTAAAATATTTTCTAAATAAATTTCTCGTGTTAAATTACGCTTTCAATTTAGTGACATTGCGAAAACTGATATTGGTATTTTAGAATCATTTTGCATTGTTCTTTCCCTCATGCAATAAATTCTGGGCTTGGTGGCCTGGTTGGTTAGGGAATTCTTTCTCGTTATCACAAGGTAGTGAGTTCGAATCTCGATCCAGTGGAATATCCGTCGTGTTCGATAATGGTGGTTGGGGCATGTTAAATGTGTCGTGATCTCAGTATCCTCCATGTGAAATGATTCCAGGCAGGCCGAATCTGGGAGTTTTCTGTTTAGTGCTTAACAGGACCATGGGCATAACACTTCGTTTACACTCTATTGTGAAAGGCCCTCTCGAATGGTTATTTCCTGACTGGCGAGCGGTCATACTAAGAGTCACTCATTTTTCAAGGGCAGAAAGATCTCTGCAGCCAGCTCAAATAGTCAAGCTCTGCAAGCTTCTGTTGAGGACATCACTGGTCTGTTTGGGACTTTAAAGAGAGGACATTTACACGTCCCTCCTTTTTGTCCTTGACTTTCTTAATGTCAGTGGTCTGATGGATCTTGTCTGACTTCGTCAGACAGCTGGAGGATAAGCCACAACAACAATGATTATCAAATCTATCTGATGTACTTGCGAGTTATGAAAATCTCTCACAATTAGTCAAATTATTATTAAACGATTCAGAGAAATTTTCTCTTCAAACTTTAGATTGTAGATGTCTGAATGAATTTTGCATTTACTACTGGATTTAATCTTTGACTCCCCTGTCTCACCAATGTAACCTGTGATGAGTATCATCCTGTAAAAAGTTAGATTTTTTACTATTTTTCCAATTAGACCTTGATCAGCGTGATTTTGAATGACACAATTCCAAACAATGTTGTTTATTGTTTAATTATGATTGGCGCATAGAAATTGAAGTCAATCGTAGTAATGGTCATCAAAACTTAAAGCCATTTAGTACCTCTGGGGGTGGTTGGAGCCAGGCTTTGGGTCTTCACTGGTTTCAATCTCTAAAGTGGAAGATTCAGTGGTGCTGCCATCTATGAGCCAAAAGTCGTACTTCCACCTTCGTTTGAGTGTGCTCTATTCAAATGGAAGACGCATCTCTGACTTCATTCGCCTCTTGGCGGGTGGGCTAGGCATTGCCAAGTGTCATTAGAAACAACAACAACAAAACTTAAAGCCAATCTCTGCTAGTTATTGTAGAATTATATAAAACTTAAACGAATAAACAAATTACATCAAATTGGTTACATATACTAGCTTTTCAAATTGCAATATTTTTCTATAAGTTGTTGTTATGAGACATCTAAATTGTGTTATATGCTGATGTGTGTGTTTTCTCTAAGATGCTAGTTTTAGTACTAGACAAGCACCATACTTTATCGTTCTGCATGGCGATAGATCTAGTAGTTCGATCAATACTCTATCTGAGACGTATCAAATGATCCCTCTCAGTGCAATACAATTTCTCATTACTCCCTTCACTACACTTACAAGTCATATTTTGTGTTAATAATGAGAAGCCGGTCTGTGTGTGTGTGTTAAATTCATTTGTTAATTTTCAGAAATAGATGAATGAAAGCTTTTGAATTCTCTTGATGTCATACTTTGCACAAGTATTTAACTTGAAGTTCTGATTAATAGTGATCCTTTTCTTAGAGCTATTTCATATTTTCACACAAAAGTTCAATTCTTTCCTAATTCGTATACCTTTTTATGAGCAAATGTAAATAAAGCTGCATAGATATATGCATAATTCCTTAAATTTTAAACACCACCATAAACTTTGTTGGATGAAACAAAATAAGAAATGTATGTTTTTAATCATTTCAAAAGGAAAATGAATTTAGTGAATAACCCCTGAATTGTTTTATCAACATTTTCAAATTTTAATTCATTACTTAACTGTTAGAAAAAAACGTTTGTGTGCATTTTGCAAAATATCGCCTCGGTTCTCTATTTAATAATATTTATTAAAATAAGATAAACAAGCCACATATCTTTCTACTTTAAAGAATTTATTTGCTTCATTTATAATTCTTCATTTTTACCAGACACATATTTTTAAAACTCGTAACGCTCGAAAATCCAGGAAATATTCACATCTCATACCAGATCATCGAATAGGAATAATTAATTCAAATCTTATTCTCTTTTCACAAAGATGTCTATGCTCGATTGCGCTGTGATTAGGATGAACTTTTGTTATCGCCTTACAACCGAGTAAGATTTTTGATAACGTCAATTATTGCTTTGTTAGAATTTTCCTTATAATTTTCTCTGGGAAAGAGGAACTCATTTATTGTCTTGAACGGCATAAAATTAAAGCTTGAGTGAATTTTATTAGAAATTACGATAGGTGATATAACAGCAAATGAATTAAGTAAAATTTTGATTTGTTTTTTTACCTTAAAATAAGCAAATAAATTTAATATTTTGATCTGTTACTTATACTAGTTCTTTAAATCATGCTGTTACTCTAATTAGCATCATAATATAAAAATTTGTCAGTAATGAATGCTTTTTTATTTGCTATTACATCAACTGAAAAAGTTTAGTATATTTTTGAGAAAAATTCAAAAATAATAATTTATAATCTGCAGCTTAATTATCTATCCGTATGCAGAATTAAAGATTTTCATGGTAAACTGCACAATAACTATTCATTTTATGAAGAATTTATGTAAAATTTAGAAAATTTCCGATTAAATTAGAATTTAAAATTAGATTTGTGCCTCCCATAAAAATTTAATAGTTAAAATAATAAAGGAAAATTAACTGAAAATTTGTATTCAATTTTAATTAGTAAAATTAAGTTCAGAATAAATGAAAAACTAGGTTTTCGTCTTATTATTATTATTAATAATAATAATAATAATAATAATAATAATATATATATATATATATATATATATATATATAAGATGTAATTTGAAGATAAAGATAAATCAAAGAAACTAAACAATTTAATACCAGTAAGACAAAATCAAGAAAAATAATATAATACAAACATAAATAGGAAAAAGACATAGTGAACACGTCTTCATCAAGAGGGAGATGGTCAACTATGCAAATAGGACCCACTTTTCTAACAAGCACGAAAGAGAAAAGTCTATAAATTTTCGTGCTATTCCCCAGAAGAGTGTCCATATTCAAGGAAACATATCAAAATTCAAAGCAAAAAATCCATTACCAGCAAATTCAAACTTCTAAATTTAACTCACAACTTTTGTGATGAGTTAAATTAAGAAGTTTTAATTTGCTGATATTGATATTACTTTAGTCAACCATATCTATATCTGAGATAAAGTTATGTTTGCCAAAAGTAATTTGTAAAATTAAGAATTAAATTTGAAAGTTAAAGTAGTTGATAAATTATGATGTAAATTCGTAGTTAAACTATAACTAAAGAAAAAATAGGCGTTTTCGGGTTTCTTGTAGGTACTGGGGTTACATAGAAAGCGACACATCATTACTCCAATCTTTTCAAGTGATCTTTTTTAAGCGATACCCTACTTCCTACATATTTTAAAGTAAAATTTGCCGGAAAATCATTATATTTAAAATGATTAATTTATCGTTTAATTTAGTTTCTAGTGAAGTTAAGATTATTACAAATATTGTGCATGCGATTTAATTATATAAGTACAGCATTTTTATAAATGTTTAAAGTAATGTTGGAGTAACAGTCTATTAATTTATTAATTTTAAAATTAAAATGACTGGTTTTATCGGAAAGATATCGATATAGGCAATCGAATTTTCGATGTTGATGAATAAATCTAAAAACTCAGCACTACTAGCAAAAATGTCGGTTTTAATCAGGGAACGTTCATTAGAATAAATTAATTTATAAATATCACTAAATTTCGCTATAGATTCAAAATCAGGCAACGAACATTTTTGTCTTATCGGCTGTTATCGATAGGGGGCATTGAGCTGCGGTGATCTGTAAGACCTTCCTAACCCATTGATTCCATATGCTGACAGTTACAAGAGCTCAACCGACACGAGAAAAATAAACTTCAAGCCAAGTAGGAGAAACAGTTCAACCTTTAATAAAATCAGAAATATTCAACAGGTTTCGGAACTACTTTGATATACCCCCCTCCGCCAAATCGGCGACTTGTTTTTTTCGCCAAGCAAAATACCTGTTTTTGGCGGCTTTCTTCCTCACCAAGATGGATTCTCGCTAAATACAAATAATTAATAACAAAAAAAAAACTTAAAAAAAAAAAACTTAAAAAATGGTACAAAATACAAGAAAATACTAAATTTGACAACAGCAAAAACCTAAAAACTGAAAAAACCTAAATTTGCAACACCAAAATAAGAAACAGCAACCCTAAAAGTCAATAGAAGTGCCAGATTTGGCGCTTAATTTTTTTTGGGGGGGGGGGTATATCTAAGTTGTTCCGGTTTTTATTAGCTAATAATATTTACAATTTGTGTTATGAGACACTTATAAATACTCAACTTCTTTTCTTAAATACATTGTGGGTGTAACTATTTGACATAAAAGAATGGAAAATAATCATTTGAATATCACAAAATCTTTTTCCTGCCTAACAATTTCACATGTGTAGCAGGTGGCTTTGTTGGAGAAAATTTGATTCAGATTTATAAGAAAATTAAAAAAAAATTATAATGCTTTAATATAAAATAATAATAAATATTTTATTTTACGAGTATTTTTTAACTATTGCTTCAATTTATAATTTAATTTACTGTTAATGATTTCTAATATAAAAATTTATTAATCTTTTTAACCCTTCTTTGCACGATTTTTTCTTTATTGGTAAAATAAATCAAGTTGATATAATTCATGTTCAAAATTAAAGGAAAAATGGTTTAAAAAATCTTAGTATATATTTATAGTATAAATTTAGCAAAAAACAATATGCTAAAAATTTTCATCATCATCCAAAGTTAGATCATAAGCTTAGTACTAAATAGAAATAAAAGAGGAAAATAACAGAAACACGTGTTACAAACCTTTCTTTCACTCATTTTCAATTTTTTAGCAATAGAAGCTCTAATATAATAAAACAAAATTATAAATGAAATCATACGTTTATTGTAACTACAACAAACAGCGGAATGAGACAACTTTAAGCACTGATAATGACACTTGTTTATTTTTGACAGCTTTGTTTCTTTTTATGCAATGGACATTAAAAAGGTATCCAAACACAATCAATTCAAAGTGAACTTGTTCTTTTATATAATTTTTGGGCATTATAGGTTATGATGGAAATTTCCACCATTATGCAAAGAAGGGTTAAACAAGAAATTAAAATCAACCTTAAATAAAATGTAGTCATATCTGTTATGTTAAGAATATTTATATACTTTTGACTACCACTCATTTCTAATTAAAATTTTCTTACACGAATGCTAATATTATGAAATCTTATTTAAATATTTATAGTAAATTAATGTTTAAGTTTCAATCAGCTTAAATTTCCTTTTTATGTATTTGTGAAACTAGGTTATATAGGAGTTTAGATAAGCTTAAATAGGATCGTCTTTAAGTGGATTTCTCTTAAGTAATATCATAGTTATGAGAAACACACTACATTAATGTAATAAACTAGGTAATTGTTTCATTAATGAAATGATAGATTTATCAAGTAATAAAAATGAGTTAAGTACTTTTCTAATATACTTTTATTTATCTTAAAATTCATAAATTTAACTTTACTTTAATTGAATTTACGTTAAAATTTAAAATTACGCTTTTCATTTGCATAAATGAATTACTAGTTATTTCATTTTAATGTAATGAGATATACACAATGCGTCAAAAAATATAAAAAGATTGAATAATTTTCTTTAGAAATTCATGAGGTAGTAAGTGATTTTATATTTCTAAAATGTCTTTTTGAGAAATTATATTGCATTAATTTTCTATTATACTTTTAAATTATTAAAATCCATTAAAGGATTACATTTATTGAAAATAAAACGCATAAGTAAATTGAATTAGTATTTCATTCCTTAATTTATTAAACATATTATTTTATTCATCCTGTGAAATTATACCTAACATATCTCCTAACATCATATAGATGAATACCTCAGTCATTTGTATCATATAAACAATATTTTTATTTAAGAATTATAAATTATATTTTATTTGAGGGAATGAATTAAATTCTGAATAAAATTAAATTCTGAATTTGCATTCATTTATTTTATTTTATCCTTTTACTATATTATATTAAGAAACAGTTTTAAGTGAAGAATGTGACAGTTGTCCTTTTTTCTCTATAATGGCTTTAAAACTCCCTTTGCAGGTTATTTATTTGTAAAATTTTAAGTCAAATAAAAAATTCATGAAAAACATTTGATAAAAATTTCAAGAAAGTGTGATGCATAAAAAAGCAATTTATTCACAACTTGATCATAAGCGATGCAAATATTTCCGTATCAAGTATTATCCATCAAGTTAAATTAGATTCACCTGAATTAAATTGAATGAAGCCACTGGTTTCGGTTTCTAGTTGGCGGCGTCTTTGGCGATATTGAATATAAATTAAATTATTTTTAATATCTTTATATTTGTTGGTTTTCTTCAATATTGAATTATGTAAGGGAAGAAGATCACAGTTTTGGTGATCTTTTAAAATCGAATATTAGTTTTAACAGAGAGCTATTTTGTGATGTTATTAAGCTTTCTTCAGTCTGATGTTTATATGTGCTTAAAGCAACAAAAAAGTTTTTGTTGTAAGTACTTTCGGGGTTCTTCAAAGTTTCAGTTATATTTTAAAAGCGAAAATAAAAATTAAAAAAAAAATGCACTGCATTTTTGTGTTAGCTTGCATCTTTTTTTTGATTTTTCTGTAAGTTGAAGAAAACAAAAATCATTCCTTCGAAATTGAAAGTTTGACCAAATAAATAAAATGTAAAGTAAGCTGAAATTATTTAGAAATTATTTATGCTCATTATCAATTGTGAGTCCTACATTGTCTAGGGATCAGCACGCCTGACTGCGGATAGGGAGGTCCTGGGTTCGAATTCCGGTTTGGGCATGAATATACTTTCTTTTTCTCCCTCTCCTGCCTTTGTCCTTTCCTTGTATGAATGGTTGCCTACCATATAAACGGGTACCTATGGCATCTGTGTACTGAGGAAGTCGGACTCCCCACCAAATTATGGTTAAGTTGGAAAAGTGGAGCAGCACATCCCATATTGTTCCTTAGCCTGGCTTGCACTCGACAAAAAACAAAATAAATTATGAGCTGTTTCAGCAAAATATTTTAAAATAATAAAAATATTTACAACATGAATGAGTACCCCATACACCACCAATAATTGATATTAAGTAGATTATTACATTTGAAAACAGGGGAAATTTACAGAGGAAGATTAGACTTCAATTTATTTTGAGATTTGTCTAACTTATGTTTGTTTTTTTTTACAACTGATAAGATTGATGAAATTCTTCTTTCTGACATCTAGTTAACGGGATTTTTATTTTAAATATCTCTGAATCGCAATCATATATCACTAAATGTTCATTTTTTGCTTGTAAAGTTTATCAATTCAAAAATCCAAATCCAAAAGTTAAAAATTAAATGCATTAACTATGAAAACTATAAAGCAAAATTTAAAAAAAAATTAAGGATATTTTCACATAAACGCTTAAGAGTAAACATTTATGGGACTATTTGAATAGAATTTAGATCATTTGATTTGCGACAGATGTGTTATAAATGTTGAAGTAACTAAATATTACTTCTTGTTAGACTCCTCCCATTTCGTTCAATTTTCTTTATTTAAAATGCTTGAATATATTAGAATCCAGATTAGATTGCCAAATAGTATGATACCCGACAAAACTACAGTATTCCCTTAAAAGGGTTTTTTTTTTTTCAAAAACTGGGAATTATTTTAAACCACTAAGTCATTAATTGCAATACATTTAGAATAATATATTTTTAATTAAAATAAAAAGAATATTTATTAAATGGCAACTGTCTGATTTGTATTTTTATTAAATAGAAAAAAGTTGCTTTAAAGTACAAAATAATTGTTTGCTTCATAAGTTACAACAATGCGATTGGATGATCTGGCAAGTAACTACGACCTATGTCAGTGTGGTAATCTTAGGGCAACTGTATGTTTGTCAGAACAGCTGTTATAACACTATATTTTAGATACTTGTCGTTATCAAGTATCTAAAAATGATACCAGAATATTTTTATCCTTCTGTAGATGATTAAGAAAACAGAATATATTCTCTCATTAATCTAATCCCGATGATATCAATCTTCTACCACTGTATTCCATTAAGAGGGACCGAAACACTTCCTGGTTTGATTACTTAGAATTGCGCTTACTGAGGAAACAGATGCTTTTAATGATGAATTCCTTTTCTATATATATCCTGACAACTAAAGGCAGTTCTGGAGATATCCATATATAATTCCATAAACATGTAGATTTGTTTCTTATACCCCATAACCAACAAAAATACCAAAAACACGACTTTATAATCTAATGTGCATTTCTCGAAAGAAGAAACTCTTTTCGGAAATTTCTGGCAATTTTTCCTAACAACTGTGTTATAAGGTCGACATTTTACAATGCCTTGTAGTATCGACATTTGTTAAACATCCGAGGCAAACTTTTCTGCAAGATACAGTCCGTTGTATAGAGTACGTGCTGCTATGAATTATATAGCTTAACAAACATCTCTTTGCTCAACTAGATGTTCTGATCTACCTCCTCCAGAATACATTTGGTACTTTATGGAATGATGATTGAAATCATTCTTGAATGCTGATGATTTAAGCACTTAGTTTGAAAAAAATAGATTAGAAACTCTACAGAACATCATCCGACACTGACGAGGTGTTGAATGACACTATCCTATCCGAGGTAATACATGTTTTATTGATTTTCTTATTTTTTAACAATCAAACACTTATGCAGATCCCATAATTAATATGAAATGTTAAATTATTTTCCTACATATATTTCAAAGTCACCAATTTTTATGTGAATCGGATACCTACTCTTTTTGATATTTAGATTTATTTTGTTATATAATATATGTATATTGTATAATTTCTACGATTAGTGTGACAACAGAAATAGGAAAGTCTAAAATTCTTACATTTACATTTATCTTTGAAGTCATAATTTATCCATGTTCTTCACAGTAATAATTATTCTTTAAATTAAAATAGAAAAAAAATATTTCTTCCAATTTCTACAAGTTTACTTTGAAATCAAAGTCTTTGAAAATAAAGATTTTCTTTTTGAAATCAAAGTAATTCCATTTTATAAGGATTTATTGACTTATTAATATTAAATAAAGAAGCTTATAAAATTATTCTCTTGAGAGTTGAGAATAGGCTTTCTGTTATCAGGGTAAAATACAAAATAGTGAAATACATATATAATATACTTTAGTACGAGAATTAAGTGCTGTTTGAATTTAGTTTTTATAAGTAATGTGAACTTAATGCATATAAATTAATTATTCATTAAATTAACTCAATAAACTCAAGGGAAAATTGTTGAATATTTTGAAATCGTTTTATGTTTATTTATAGAAATTTTTACATGGGAAAGATTTTTTAATTCCTGAAAAGATTATGTTTGATTTACCATTTTGTTATTCTAAATTTATTTCAATATTATTATTTCTAAGAATTATTTAGCGATTCATAATTTCTGATTTTTAATAAAAATATCAAGACTACAATGAAATGTTCCTATCTCTAATGCAAATGCATAATAGAAAATATGTTCTATTTGTAAATTATTAACTTTTCTTTTAATTCTCTAAAAATGGAATTCACTGAACATAGCTTTTTTAAAATTTATTTAGAATTATTAAACAAGTTTAGGAATCCATCAAAGGTATTTATATTTTTTGCAATAATTTAATAAGAATTAATCTCATGTATCTTTGATTTACGAACAAACAAAAATGAGTTTCTTTTTAATTTGTAAATGCGATGTTTTCTTGTGTTGTAATTTTAATTTTACATAACTATTTAGAAAGGATATCTTTTTATTCCATTAGGAATATTTCATTTTAAGTGAAAAGATAATGGATTAAATATAATTTTTTAAAATTAATAAATACCTCACAAGATGAAGACAAATAATATTGACACGGATAACAGTTAATTTTATGACTTATTTTTTACTCCGAAAAAATTTTATTCTTTTTTAAAATTTGTGCAATGTGTTTAAAAACTGCCGTTAAAACTTCACGGAAGTTTAATCAATCAAATGTTTTATATTTCAACTGATAATATAGTTTAAATTTTTTCAGATTTCATCTCAATTTCATTTGTGTACAAAATAAACCTCTCTGTTCACTTTATTTTGTTGATAAAGAGGAAACATCTAACCTTGTTGTATATTATTGCAAATTCATTACTGATAATAATTAACTGTTGTAAATCACGTAATTTTCTAGTTTATAATTAAAAAGAATATATAAAAAAACTTTAAAAATATTCTTAAAAAACATGATTAATATTATCAAGTGTTAATTTAAATGAAGACATCCTTTAAATAGATAGAAAAATCTTAATATTCTTGGTAAAAAGTTTTCTTACACTATCCAACATAGAAATTAAGACATCATGAAGGAAGGAAAATAAAATATTTATTAAAATAAACAATATGGGATGAAGACAAAATGAGTAAATTTTTAATTAGTTTGGGGGATTGGCAATTAGGCAAAATTGGTAGGGAACAGTTGCCGTGGCGACAACTGTTCCCAACCAATTTTGCAGTTTGGTAGTTTGACAGTTTGGCAGTTTTAACGACCTATTCTCAGTTAAGCATTTAATCAAATTGGATTCGCATGACAGAAAAGAACAACTCATTGCATGTTGATCAAAATCTGTTTTATACTTCAATAACAATAGTAGCTGAAAGAGGTATGGTGGACTAATTACTCAACAATCCATGACTAAATGTATTTAGTTAGGTAGAAGTCTAGAAACCATGATGGCCAAGGCAACAATCGAACTTCCTCTGTATCGAGGAAGGTCAGAATACGATGTGCAAAATATATTCTTTGGTACCCCGTTGCTCACAGCTTAATAAAGCTGCTATAAATAATTTTAACATCGATCGAAATTGCCTTCTAGGAATTTTTTTTATAGATAGTGGGTCATATTCACGATTCATCAAGAGGGAAACCGAAAATCTCCGAAGAAGCCAATCCGACAGACGTGCTAGCAGAAGCTCAATATCTTTCTCCTATTTTTCAGCAATGTCTGAAATTGAAACTGAGAGCTTATGCTCTGAAAAGCGTTATCTGTTATTATGCTATGGTGAGCCCAAAATGTGTTTTCGTATTATATTTTAAAAAGAGGGTTTTCACAGCCTTTGAATTTTAGGAACAACCCCTGACGAAAGATGTAAAAAAGACCACATTTGAAAGTAATTTCGATCTGACTTGAGATAGACTCATCATGTACTCAATGGCTGCGTAGACCATCACACTAACCGAAAGGCATCTATAATGATATTGAATGCAATCGGGTGACGCGGAAAATTTACCATTTTTATTGCCGCAATTGTAATTCCATAAAGAAGTAACTAAAGATGTCATTACGACGATATTGGAGATCTTAAAGACAATTAAATTACTTTGAATGTCGTCGCATTGTAAGGTTACATGAAGCTGAGTGGTCTTACCAAGTAGTATGCCACCACCTGCAGAGTATAGATACTGCTGTGCAAAGATGTTTGCAGTAATAATTGCCATAAGGAAATTGCTGACGAAATGAAGGCTCTGGAAGGCCAATAAGCACAAATGCTAAGCAAAATAGGATAATTGTTCGCCAGATCCGAACCGCCCCAACGATATCATTGTCGACTTGTCGACTATTTAACTCACTACAGCCTTGTCTGTACCTCCCATGGTACCATCCATCATCGCACTGCACTTGTCTGAGGAGAGGTTACGTTCACAAAGCTTTTAAGATATTTGCTTTTGACTCCACAACATCGGCGGATTGGTTTGAAGTTGTGTCGCAGCCGATTATCACAAAGGCTGTCATCAGTTATCCCGCTTAACTCTTGAAGTAGATGACCACCGTGATTGTATCTAAAGAAGTCGGAGATAGCTGTCCCAACAAGCCTTTCTCTTCCAAAGGTATACAGATTTAACCCCTGCTGTGATGATATGGGGAGTTATTTCTTATAACAGCTAATCATTTTCAGTACATTTTTAATAGTTCAACATGTTGATATCAGCCTGCGGCAGGTTGCATTGCCCTTAATCCTGGGGCCAGTTTCCAACAAGATAATGCCAGGTCACATATTACTCACATATCTTTGAAGGACTCCCGTGCTGTTGATACTGTTCCTTGGCCAGCGAAGTCACCAAACTTTTAAACCAATCATGTTTGGTACATGGTAGGCCTCCAGATTCGGACTCCACAAAATATCACAGACCTGGAACAACAACTATTGGATGCCTGGCAGAATATGTCACAGAATGACATTAGGAGCCTCTACCACTCCTTGCCTCGACGATTTCAATCATGCTTTGCCGCCAGGAATGGTTCAACCAACTACTAATTTCAAAACTCAATGAATGTTCAAATTAGTAGCTGAATTATTCGCCGAGCCCAGATTCCATCATCCATCTCTCGAACTCCGATAGCTACTCATATTGTCATCGATGGTGACGTATGTCTACTCCAGCATTTTTTTTTGCAAAAGATTACATACATTCAAACAAACTCTGCTTACCTGTTTTATACTTCAAAGATAACGAAGTTCAATACCCTCTAATGGCATTACGCAATGCGTAATCATTTCTAGTGATTTGCATATCTTCCCAACATGTATCTTCATGCCAAATTTTATTACGATCCCACAATTATTTCTTGGTGCGTAAAGTTTTATGGCAATGAGTGTATATTCAAAAGAAAACACACCAACTTTTTTCATTATAGTTGTATTCATTAAATTTCTTCTAAGTAAAATGAGGTATACCATGATTCATAAGACTAAGTATACTATTTAAATGTGCGCAAAAAAAAATATGTAATTAATTATATTTTGCTTTTATGCATGAAAAAGTTGGTGTGTTTTCTTTTGAATATACACTCATTGC
>JAPDSC010158838.1:1035-11665 GCA_026290005.1 Latrodectus geometricus
ATTTTAAACATTCATTGTGAGAAACACGTGTCAAATCAACATACTTCATTTCAAAAATTATAATTTTAAATATAAAAATTCAGTTGTGATTATGTAATCCAAAATTAAAAACATTTACTATATGTTAACAATTTTCTGATTATATGTACAAATTGTGTAATGTTACATACATGTTAAATATTTTATTTAAATAATTCTGAAAAATAAGAATAATTTAATTGCTCGTTTAAATAATATTTAGAATTATCACTAAATAATGTTTATTCATATAAATATGGATTTTTCTAATTATAATGTATTAAAACTTAAACGTTTTTTATTCTAAAATAGTAATATTAACAGATTGAGATTGTCAATCTTTACTTAAGAACTTCATGCAAACTTAATACTATATAACGTTAAGGGGTTTTAATTATAAAAGAATTTCCATTGAAGCTTATACTCGATGTTAATATTTACAAAAATATACTGAAATAATCCACTATATTAATTTTTATAAATTAATGTTGAAGTGTATTCTCTGAATTATTTTAATTTGCTTTTCATAATGAAATATAATTTAAGGAGTTACGATGTAAATGAAAAAGAGAAGAATATTATAAACATTTTTAGTGAAAATAAAAAATTTACTATTAAAAACGATGTCATAAATATTCGCTTTTAAAATTCGATAAAGGAAAATGTATTTTAAGATGTTTACTTTTCATTTCAAACCATTAAATTACAATATTCTACATCATTAAAAATTACACATTCAAAACAAAATAAAATCAACATCTATCTATAATCATCTATATTGAATTTATTTGAATTTGTTTGAGGTTTACAACACTTTTTAAAAGTTCATAAAAACATAATTGCTAATTTTTCAATAAAGGGGGTGAGAGAAAATTAAATATTCCAAATGGTTAGATAGAAAGTACAAAAAGTACTGTGACATTCTACAAATTATAATTTTGTAAATTTCTTTTTTTTTAAAAAGTGATATGATTTTTCATATCTTGAGCTGAATTTGAGAACATTTATTAAATCTTAGATTCATACATTTTTTCTCACAGTTTTATTGAAACTTAATTTACTTTATTGATGTTTTCCGAAATTTATTGTTGACGTTATTATTTTTGCAGTAAATTTAAATCTACGAAGGCCTGATGTTGAGTAAAGGTTTGAACGTAAAGGTGGATAAAAAACCCGTGAGATTTAAGTTTTAATTAAAAACTACAAGTAACGAAAAAGAAAAAAAAGTTAATTTCCCAGAAGAATTTCTTGTGGTTTTCTATCCACCAAAAACATCAAAGTAAGCAAAATTGAGTTTCTATTTACCAAATGCTGATTACTACTGTCACATTATTTTCCTCAGTGGGGATATATTTCAAATTTTTCCCTCAATTTCAGTGATATCCTTCTTTCATTACATTATTCTAAAAAATAATGCAGTGTTTTCGTTATTCTTTTGTATTGTACATCAAAGTCTTGATTAATGTTTTATCTAGTATTCATAAAAATAAGATTAATTTTAATGCATTCCGAATGATAAATCTTTAGTTATTAAAGTAAAAAAATGCATAACTCCAAAGTTGAACATATTTTCAGAATTCATACAGAAATGTTTCCTATCATTTTATAAAGTGATTAAATAAAATTTTTCTTACTTTTATGTAATAGCGTAATATATTGCCAAGAAATTAAAGTATGCAAAGCTTTTTCTACTTTTTCATCCGAAAATATAAGATGACACTAATTTCAGATATAATATGAAATAACATGAATGGAAGGAATGGAAAAAATATAGGCAATTTAATTACATGAAACAAAATTTATGTCATTAAGTTTCAACTTCAGTCAACTTATCCAAAACGTAACCAAAATATCTATAAATCAAACATATTGGTCACAGGTGACCTATGAACTCATGCTTGTCAACTCTTAAAAGCATCGATGAAAATATTTCTTCATATATTTGTTATTGTTAACTTATTTCCTGAAACAACCTCTTCAAACCACCACAATCGTATCAACACCTTCAATCAAAATCTTATTTTTCCTTTCTGACTACAAAGATAGACCAATATTTATCATACTCACATACAGAAAACATATATCTAACATATAATAACACCATGAAAAGAATTCCGAGACGAAGTAACTGCGAAGAGTTACAAAAATTAAAGAAGAAAAGACAATTTGATCTAGACATTTTTTTTCATCTAAAATCTATCATGTTTGTATTTTGATAAATACCATTAGTTTTATCCAGTATTAACTGTTTACCATTAGTTTTAAATTAAATATATCCGTGAAAGTTTACATATTTTTTTTTATATTTACATGTATTTTCATTAAATGCGATCTATTTTACCTATTGTAATATTGATGAATTATACTTTTTACTTGTATAGAATTTCACTATTTTTTCAGAATTTGAATTCAAATAATTTTGCCGAACGTATCTTCAATATTTGTCAGAAATTTTTTTCCTATTTATTTATACACATAAAACAATTATATGCACATTTTACACTAATTAATTTTCATAACTTTGACTGTGTTTTTTCTTAAGCCACTCTCTCAAAATAAATAAATACATAATTGGAAAAAATTGCAATTGATATGAAAATACATGGTGATTCTATGAAGATGAATGTATTTTTGTATACATGCATTTTTTTTAAATTCCTAGTTATTTTTCATCTTACAAAATACACAACCCAGTCACATTAATGTGAACACTTGTAAAAAGCCAGAATAGACACGCCTCGTATAGAGAATTGGTGCAAGGCGTACAGGAAGAGAATCTATTACATCCCTGAAGGTGTTCACTGGGATGTTGACGCATGTCTATTTTAGTGATGTGTCCAGCTACGCTAGATTACGTGAGTTAGGATCCATATTCCACACAACTCCATAGAGATGACCAAACACATTCTTGATTGAGTTTAAATCAGGTGAGTTTGATGTTTGGGACAACTGTAAATTCATCATGGTGCTCTTCAAACCAAGAATGAACAGTGGCAGCTGTATGACACTCCACGCATTTGATAGATGTCCTAATCCTGACAAAAAAAATATGCATAAAGGATGAACATGGTCCAAAATTACAGATACATAGTTGCATTTATACATCGTAATTATCACAATGATAAGAGAGCCCATAAAATGCCTGAAAACATTCCTCAGACCAAAACATTTCTGCCTCCAGCCTACATCACTAGTGGTTGCAGGGTGTTGCGTCGTATGTACCAACGTCAAGTGTTTGCCTAGTGGAATATTAAACGTAAGGAAACGCTTCCTTTTGCCACTCAGTGGTCACCTAGTGGTTATACTAAAGTAGAAATTAAGCTTTCGTAACCGATGAACAGCAGTCAACATATTTGCATGAATAATGCGTCTTCTTCGGAGAACAAGACGCTGCAACTTTCACTGCATAGAAGTTTGGAAGACACATTCGCAGCCCAATGGTTCATTTGTTGGTGCTCAGTTGCTCAAAGGTAGCACTCTTGTTAGCCCGAACACATCTATGCATTTTTGTTCACCTTTGTCATCTGTCACTCACACTACATCTGTATTTTTGCATAATTTCCACTGTAAAATTTGGGATACATTTAACATGTATGCCAACATTTCATATGTGAACGCTATGATTTTATTACTGAGGCACGCGAAAAGTTCACAAACCTTTTCAGAAATGCATCACTCCTGGCAGGAAGAAAATAATTACGCCCTTTTAAACGTCGAATAAATCTTTCTGTTTCTGCTTTAGCAAACGTTTGCAATATTTTCCGAAGCCTTTATACATCTTTATATGCACTGAGTGCTCAACTGCACTGAGTTGCACGCTGACTTCTCTGATTGGAGCCTAGATCTGATTGGAAGTCGAAAGTACATGGTGGTTATATTAATGTGATGGAACTGCTCAAATTTTACTTGTAATTTCTTAAATTCCAAATTGTTCCAGAATTCAAACCAAACAAAATCAGTTTTTCATTGAATGATATTGAATTTACTACAAAGAAATGAGCAGACCAGACTTCAGCATGCACCTGATTTCTGTCATTGAAAAGTAGCAGTTGATTTGACAGCCTCGACAAAATCGACGGGTGCTAATTCTGATGAAACATGAATAAGAAGGTTTTCACAAACGTTGATTCAATTCACTCTTTTCTAAATATGTATACTATCAATTTACATTTTCTTTATTTCAAATTTTCTTAATTTACAACTTATCTGATATAAATTATGATGAAAGTCAAGTCTGAAGTATACGTACTTGCAAAATTTGAACGTGAGCAGTACTTATTGTTTCCTATAATCAAGTAATTTTAGAGGTTGAATCTTTATTATTTTAAAGAAAAGAGCACCATTTTCTTTTTGCGACTTCAAAATGAATTTCTATGCTGATAATGTGTTGAAATGGTTGAACAGTCTTTTCTAGAAGACAGAATTTAATCCTATAGAACATCTCTAGAGTGATTGCTGAATTAAAATGGCTCAAAATCATCCAAAATGGGAGAAAGGATTTACATGATTTCTTCAAACTGAGTAGAAGAAAATACCTCTGTCCATCATCCAAACAATTTTAAAATGCAAAGTCCTGAAGACTGTTATTGACTCACATGGGGCTCTACCCCCTTTTAAATATGAATAAAGTGTATTTGCGTAATATTAAATATGAATAAATTGTAATGTATTACTATGCATATGATATGTATTACTTTATCACTAGATTAAAAATACTTATTAGTTGATGTCGTACATACATATAATTATACGTATTATCTAATTTTAAATTTTTATCAAATTGTTATGAATTGATGAAAAATGAAATGATATCAGTATTACAGAGTAAAACAGACAATGGTAATTTCTTTACAGGATTATAGATAATTTTAAGGATAAAAACCGAATTAGAAAAGAAATTTTAGCAAAAAAAAAATAAATAAATAAATCAAAATAAATAATATCAGAAACGTCTTTAAAAGCTAAGTCATGTTTTGTTGACATTGTTAAAAAATAAGAATTCATCAAAATGACATAAGCAGTCCCTGAAAATATGGAAAATAAAAAATAAGGAAATGATGTAAATATTCTGCAGAATCTTTTTCAAATATTTTTGGTTCTTCCTAAGCAAATAATTCAAAAAATGTAAATTTTCATCACAAAAAATCTACAACATTTACAAATTTTTTTAACAGTAATCAGTCTGAAAAATACTAGGAAATATATTGAAAAGGAGGAAAATATGGATAATTTTTTTACAAGATTTTCTTATATTTTTTCGAAGGTGCTTCACTTATTTTTTTCACTAAATATTACTGGTATAAGGGGAATTTCTCCAAAGTTATTTTATTTCTATAAGCATATACAAAAATATTAAGTAACTATCTTTTATCCTTGATTTTCCAATTTAAATTCCTTATTATACGTTGCTTTAAGTGAATTTAATAAAAAAAAAAAAACTGATAGTAAAGATCTTTATTATTAACATTTTCAGTTTGCTATAAATGAAAATGTTGAAAATTTACGAAAAAATATTTCATTGATAATGATAAAGATTCGTAAATATTTTGAAGATATTCTAAGAAATTATTTCAAGGAAGAAAATTGAAAGATAAGGGAAAAAAGTTTGAATATAATTCATAAAATGTTTAAAAAGTCTGAGAACCTATTTAATTGTCTCATGAGATGCTATAGATTTTAAGAATTATTTTGCATGCAAAAAATAAATAAATAATGTGTGTCTGAAATATTCATATAATATAAAAAAAATAACTGTATTTCTTCATAAATGAATATAAATTTTTCATTTAAAATATTATAACCAGTTTTCCTCTTTTCAAAGTAATAGATTGATTTGTGGCATAGAATTCTACATGAAGTATTCTTTTGTTTATAAATTAGTTCTTTTAAGTTTTTTCCCAATATGAAGTAAACAATGGTGGAAATATCATTTAATAGGAATAGTTCTTGGTAGTTGCCTTTTTTGAAGATGGTAAAATTTTCCAGCTAAAATGTATAGTTTGCAAATAAAATAAAATCAACACTGACAGCAATTAAACAGGAATTTTTTATACGTATTTATAATCTAGTGAAAAGTAAACACAACTTTTTATTCAGCAATTTTCAGAATAAAATCAAAGGAGAAATAAACAAACACATGCTCTTGTTTTGAATATATTTATTTTAGTAAATACTGTTTTTGGTAAATATCACGGAAATATTTGTTCATTAAATAATTTGGTATTCTTTTACACACACACAATTATAAAAAATTCTTATAAATTTCCATCAAATGTTTAGCTGCGTTATTGGTTAGAATAAATGATTATTTAATTAAATTGAACATACAAGTAAATATAATCACTGATTTTCAAAATATTACTATGAAAAGTAAATTTAATAATATTTAACCAACATTTTCGAATGTATATCTCTATATATACCCCCAACAAAAATATAATTGGTTTCTCCAATATTTTTTAAAAAATATTTTGATTTCACTTTGCAGAATTGATCAGGATTAAAGCCACTTAATCTTTTGATACATTTTCCATCTCAGTGAGACATCCAAATATGTTAATGATTGGTCGGTAACCAAAAGGTTTGCTTTTTTCAAGCAATATAAATAACATTTATCTTTGTTATGCTCGCCTAAAACTTTAAAAAAAAAAAAACAAAAAAAAAAAAACACGATGTTTTAGGTTTAATTGTAGGGTTACTTTGGTTACTTTTTGTTGATCAAAATTTTTTTTATAAAAAAATAAATATTATAGCGTTTTCTGACTCAATCCATAAGATTGGAATAAAAATTTGATGAAATAGGTATTTTATTTATTATATCATATATTTTATCCAATTTGAAAATCATTTCTACTGTTTATGAAGTGTTATACAGGAAATCATAATCAATAACTAATTTTTTATCAGTATTGTAAGTGTTCAACAATTATTAATGAAATTGAATAAAATGTTCAAAACATTTTTTTAAATACAAGCAACAAGAAGTATAGAAAACGAAATATAAATAATTTACTTTTAAGTTTTATAGCATTTAATGAAATCACTTTAATTCACTTCAAGACATTTTCTATCATTTCGAGTTCAGTTCAGTTTAAACTTTATTTAAATATTTACAGAGGAGTTTCCATACACTCCCCTCATAATGTCAACAATATGTTTCAAGAAAATGTACGCGCGGGACACAAAGTGTTTGCACACCTGTGTAAGACTTCTACAACGGATTTGTATTTTCTAGAAGAACTTTCGGCTAGGAGGATCTTTTAGAGATTTATATAAAGCTGGTGATATAGCTTGTTATTGTTTTATGAATGCTCGATTTACCTTGTCAACTGAAACAGATAATGTTTTGACATTTATGTTTATATGGAAAACATTTTCTGCCCTTCTAACAACCAGTAAGATTCACCTATATAGTGGTTGAAACTGGCGTCTCACCATATCACGGAGAAGAAATACATGAGTAATTGATGATAATTCCCGGTGTAAAAACGTATTCAAGTTGTTATGTCACTTGAAAGGTAAAGGATGAAGTGTTTGTAAGTACCCTTGTAATTTGTTCACTTATTCTTGAGGCTCAACAGATAGCTTGGTTTGAAATATTATTCAGCAGGCAAACTGATTGGGATTTAAAATAACTAATTCTGCAGATTTGCAATACAAATAATCTTCCAGTTTTACACGAAAAAAGTAAAAATAATGGCGGTATTTAAGTCCACCATTTGGTAGCTTTGCACCATTTTCAAAGGTCGACGTAGTTCCTCGATTAAATCGTTGCACTGATGAAAGCTTGTTGTTCGGGATCTGCAAATAATCAGATGATTCGTAAGACGAGAAAAGAGAGAATCTTAAAGTTAGCATCCTTGATCAGTAGTTACAAATGAAGACTCTTCATGAAGGGAGAACCAATGTAAGAGAAAAGCATCTGCAACCATATTGGAAGTGATGTCTTCGAGAAGTTGGGCTTCTGACTACTTAAAATATAATTCAAGTAAAGTTTCCATTCAAATTTTGAACATCATATTAAGGACAAAACTTGCAGAAAATTTCTTATTTTCTAATTTCTGAAAGGTATTTCAATAGCCTCATAATTGGTTTCAGTTCACATTAAATTAACTGAAAATACATCGGCTATTAAACTTAATTATAATATGAACTGAAATTTAATAACAAGTATTGAGAAAAAAATATTTCATAAGGACTTATTTAAAACATAAAAAGTTATAAGAAAGAAAATATTTTATTAAGACATGAATTTCCTTATGTTTATATTGTAAGATAAGTTATATTTTTTTAGAAAAAAATTCTTTATATTCCATAATTAAATTTTCAAAAATGTAAGGTGACAGACAGAATTTATTTTTCCTCCATATGACCAGATAGCTCTACCCAGGATATTTTAGACGAAAGCTAATGAAGTATGTACTATATCGGATGAAATAAACAGTAACTTGGGTTTTGACTTTTCACAATTGAGGAAAATATTGATATGTTCACAGGCTTCATACCTGTAAATGAAAGGATATTTCAATTGCTAATTCTAGCTGTTCTTCAATATATTAGTGTTATCAGCATACATGCACAAATGGAGAAAAAATGCGCTACATTTAAGGATGATTTACATGATGAATTGAAACAATTCTTTGATAAGTATCCTTTAATGATTTTAAGATAGTTATTTGAGTTATTAATGCTGAGAATATTGAGATATGTTTTGGAAACTCTTTACATAATCAAAGCTTACAGGAAGAAAACAGTAATAATCACTTAAAATTTAATAATTTTGCAAATGCAAAGAGTTTTTTTAATAAAAGTCACTTTTTTACTTGAAAATATACATAAAGTCACTTAGTGCTCTTTTGATGGGAACATAAATCCAATTAATTGTATTCTGGTTGACATGTGACGTCGAAATAACTTTTAGATATTTACAGCTATTATGAATCAGTGCTGACTACAATCTCTTTTTGAAGATTTCTCGACCACTGAGAGAAACTATTAACATATTTTTCTTTAGATTAAACAGCATGAAAGTGGTATTTTGTATGAATACTCACTCTGATATAGAGTTATTGTATTTAATAATTAAAAGCAATCTATATGGTTAGACTGAAAAATATTTTCAAAATTCCTGTGGACGAAAGTAACTAATATTTTCCTTTAAAATAATTGTAATGACATATTATTCACAAACTTGTAAAAATCTTGGTATATAGATACGCATATGAAACCATTCAAAAAATTTACATCTATTATTTTTCATCGATTTAACCCTTCTTGGCATGATTTTTTCTTTATTGGTGAAATTAATCAAGTTGATATAACTCATGTTCGAAATTAAAGGAAAAATGGTTTAAAAAATCTTAGTATATATTTATAGTATAAATTTAGCAAAAAACAATATGATAAAAATTTCCATCTTCATTCAAAATTAGATCATTAGCTTAGTACTAAATAGAAATAAAGAGGAAAATAACAGAAGCACGTGTTACAAACATTTCTTCCACTCATTTTCAATTTTTTAGCAATAGAAACTCTAATATAACAAAACAAAATTATAAACGAAATCATACGTTTATTGCAACTACAACAAACAGCGGAATGATACAACTTTAAGCTCGTTTTACTGATAATGACACTTGTTTATTTTTGACAGCTATATTTCTTTTTATGCAATGGATATTAAAAAGGTATCCAAACACGATCAACTTAAAGTGAGTTTGTACTTTTATATAATTTTTGGGCATTATAGGTTATGATGGAAATTTCCACGACTATGCAAAGAAGGGTTGAAGAGTTTGGTCAGTCTATAATTATTAGTATGTTACGTAGTTGTTTGTATGTTTTGATTTCTGTTATCCAGATATAATTTTTAAAATACAAAAACTAGTTGTTTTGGTTGTTAAATTTATTGGTTAAATGCAAACAATCAATAAATTTTACAGTAGTGCATAAGAAGATGTACAATTAAAACATTTATTTGATGAATGCATAACTTTTAATAGTAAACAAGTAACTGTAATGCGCAATTGCAATTAAAATAATGCAAGGTAATTTAAATAAATATTACTTTAACTTCAAAAGTCTTATAAAATTCTTCATCATAAATATTCATAAGAAATGTATAAGTTTGATATTATTTAAGAAAGACTGTAAATGCATAGCATTTTTTAAAATATTTTTCTTTTAATTTTGCACATATTTATTTTAAATATATTCTAAGAAAAATATGGAATTTAATAACATAAAAAAACAGGATGTATAACTTCAAATAATATTTTTATTGCAAGTTTAAATAAAAATATTTAAAAACTAATTTTTCCCATTTAATTAAATGTAAACATATTTATTTTGCCTTTGTATAATTATTTGGAGTACAGAAAATCTTTATTATTATTTTTTTACTGTTAAATATTTTATTAATATCATAATATTTCCAACTATTGAAACTATATAATATGCTTTCAATAGAAAATAAAAAAAATATCATTTTTAAAATATTTGTGCATTAAGTAATGAATTAAAAACAAGAAAAGAGTTTATTTTAAAAATTAAATATTTTTAATAAAAATCAAAAATTTAAACAAAAAATATTATACCTATTTAAAGAATTTTA
>JAPDSC010158853.1:2039-14402 GCA_026290005.1 Latrodectus geometricus
AAATACTTGAATTTCATCATCAATATTGATATTACTTATGACATTTGACTAAGCTAAGCCCGCCCATCAGGGACCGGAGCGAATGAGGTCAAAAAGAGCGTCTTAATTTTTAGAATAGATCACTCCAGTGCGAATATGGAATTAATGGCTCATAGATGGCAGCACCATATAAATCGTCCAATTTAAATATTAAAGCCAGAGAAGACCCATAGCCTGCCTGTAGCTACCCCCAAAGGTATTAATTTGGAATGGAAACATGGAGGACATTGAGACAGGACATATTTCGCGTACTCCAGTCGCAATTAGTGAACATGACAGATCTACGCAGAAGTCGGGATTCGAACTCACTACCTTCAGGTAATGGGAACGACACCCAAACCAACCAGGCCACTACAACTTCGTCCTCCATGAAATAATGGTTATTTGATTTGTTCTATGTTGTTTCAGAAAAGTCTTAGTAATTAACGCCTTCGTTATTTTTCAAGGCAGTTCTGATTTCAGCATTGTTTTTCACTCTAGAAGAAAGTGTATTCTAACAATTTTCAATAAAGCTTAGATTACAAAAAAAATAAAAAATCAGACTTCTCCCAAATTTGTTAAAATTGTGTGTTTGTCTTTAACTATATTGCAATTGATTTTTTTAAAGCAAATTGAGTTTCATAATTTATATATGAAGCAAATTATATCAACATCACTTTATAATATTAATTTGCTTTTAATTAATTAAGTTCTAACACTACCATAGAAATTTAACTAACATAGAAATTATAAAAAGTGTTGAAATCCAAATTTATAAATGGATTTCTTTTAAACAAATTTTGAATAATATTTTAGAAATTAACAAAGTCATGTCTGTTGAAGATTTTTCTACGAAATGGAATTTACTCCCACTATGTGATACCATTTAAAATGGTATGATATTGAAAACTAAACTTGTCAATATGGATTAATCAAAAATTAACAGTAAGCTTTTTCCGAGATTGAAATTAGATGATAAGTAATGTTCTTTTTTACGACATAATCTTAATAAAAAAATATTTACTTTAAATTATTTCACTCAAAGAATAATATCCTGATTCAACTACATCACTGATGAGAAATTTTCGTACGTATCCATATGTTTCCATTTTTTTATTTGTGAATATAATCTAAAACGATAAACTTTTTATAAAAGATAAAAATATCTTGCTGAAATAATTCTATGCATATTTATGGAGTTGATTTTTCTCATTTTTTAATCATTAGAATCAATATTTTATTATTATAAGCACGAGAAGAAAAGGAAATTTTTGATTACATTTTTTTTATATCTCCCTATTTACAAAACTTTTGAAATACATATTCTCAGGAATAATTGTTTGAAAGATTTTACTTTTTCTTGAATTTATTTACTTTACGCACTAATACGCAATATTCATATTAATTTTAAAATAAGTATTATTCAAATAAATATTTTGCGTTACTCATGATAAATATTAAATCTAATCAGATTTAAAAATGTTGTCATTCTTTCTTGCTTTGTGTATAAATGAAAACTATTTTCCATTAAATCTTAATTTATTCCTTTTAATTTTTATTGCATCGACTGCATTTATTCCTTTACTTTTCCATATTAAATTTTCTATCGTGTAAATCATAGTTTACGTTAATTTAATTAATTTATACATCTGAGATGAATCAAATTTACTTTTTTTAATTGTACTTCATACTTATTTAATAGTATTTATTATTTATTTTGTATTATATTTAACTCTATTTCCTTTTAAATTCTTCATGGAAATAAATATTAATTTTGAAAATAAGACTTAAATTACTCACATAAGGCAAATATAATTTAAATGTTTTTTACACAAATCTAATTTAATCTTTCTTCAAATTATAAATTAATGTCATCAACTTATTTGAAACTTAATGAAGATCTTTCATTATTGATTATAATTTAATTAAATTAAAATGCAGATATTAGTTAATGATATGCTTGATTAAGCAAGATTAATTTATCCAAGGATTTCGTATAAATTTATTCTAATTTAAAATGAATTATTAAGTAAAATGAGACAAATTTTGAAACTATTTATGTCATTGTATTTGTATAATATATTGTAAATGTATTCTCCACAAAATTCTCTAAATAACTACCTCGCATTTCTTAATAACAAATATTAAGAGATTAAAGAGAAAATACTAATTAGATATTTTAATTGTAAATTCAGTATCTTCAACCACTTCATTATCTTATTTTCATGACTATGATGTACGAATCTAAATTTTATAAAATCATAAAATTCAAATTTAAAAATTCTTCCAACTGCATCATGCTATCTTGTTCATTAAATGAATTTTTATTTTTCTTTCATCAACCAACTTAGTTATAATTTGTTGAATTTTCATTTTTTTTAATACGGGAAGTTTTAAAATACGGCGCCCAACCTGTCTAGTGGTTAGCGTTGCTGATTACAGATGGGAAGGACCTGGGTTCGAATCCCGGCTCGGGCATGAATGTACTTCCCTCTCTCTGTGTTTCTTGTCCTTTCCTCAGATGTGGTGGTGTGGCGTGGGCGATGCTAGTCACGGAGTCGAGTCACGGTACGAGTATACTCGTACCTCCGTGACTTGGTTCACAGGTGCCCACATTGTAACGATAAAATGAGTAGCAGTTTCCAACCTTGTTGCGGCTAACGGGCTAATGTACTATACTTGCTCAAGTGTGCCCGCCATTAGAAACAAAAAAATAAGGTTTTAAATTGCAAAAATTATATAAATCGTAATACAAAATTTCATATTACTAATAATATGATATTTCACAATTAAAATTAAATAAAAATTATTAAATTATTATTAATTTATAATATATAAGAAATAAAATATTTTACAAAATACCATACCTTGAGCAATGAAGAAATTATTAATAATAACAAATAATTTGTCTTACATGCTTAAGCATTTACATTTTATAAAACAAAACTAAGTATTTACTCTTGTGTGTGTCTGTGTGTATGCGTGTGTGAGAGTATGTGTGTACATTGTATCCTTTAAAGTTGATTTCTTCCATAATTCATGTAGGACACTTATCATTCAACAACTTAATATCTCGGTCACATTAGGAATAAATTTACACTGCTGGCCACCTAATTTGCAACACAAAGAAAGACCAGACATGATACAACAAAATTTATTTTGTAGATTACGTGTTAACCAAGTATCAAATGATTCAATTTATAGACTTCTGTGAAGTGTGGTTCCTGCCAGAATCAGTAGTCGCAATTGTTGGAGATCGTCGCTGCCACAATCCTCAGCATTGATTCAAAGAGACTTTGCATGTGTTCTTGGGGTTCAGCAGATCAAGCAGCTTCCACACGTTGCCAATCTTGATCTTATGTGGCAGATGGGGATATAATCTGGGTCAATCGTTAAGCAACCATGGACCGCATGTTTTCTATCGGCGAAAGATCCAGAGAGCGAGCAGGCCAGGGAAATAATTTAGTACGGTGATTAATGAAGAGCCCTTCGACAATGCTTGCCAAGTGTGATCGCGCATTGAAATATGGCTGTGGGCAAACCCTGAAGTGAAGGAAGGATAACTGTCTCCAACACTAATAATTGTTTTATTTCCACTTGACTTCACAAGAAATGCTTTTTTATAAGATTTTGCTACACAAGAACCCACGAATTGGAGGCTATATTCATGATCATCCAAAACGAAACCCAGAAATCTCCCAAGCACCTACCTAAAAGGAGTAAATGAAAAATGAAAACGTGTAATATCCATTTCTTAGTCTTACTGCCTCATCGTGATATTATAGCATTATTCAGAGTGTAATGTTCTAAAATCCTTTCCAGCCATTGTTCAATAAAAGGATGTGAATGTTACATTTTTGCCATCTGCATATAAATCTATTCAAGGTGAGTGAGAGGGAATTTCCATATTTTCTTAAGAATGACTCGGAATTTTCTAGTGCATGAAATGTCCATTATCTATTGCATTATTATATTTTGACTCGTATAGATAATATATTATTACACAAGACATATTAAAATGTCTTACAACAACATATTTAATCCTTGGGCTGTCAAATGCATGACGTCAAAATATTTATGTTATGCTTTTCAACAATGGCTGGTATTGAATCTAGGATCTTCCATTTCAAATTTAGCAATCTTAGCATTATGCCACGGTGTGGCTTACTATTAAAAAAAATTCTGAAATTTAAAACAATGCAGATATCTGAAGAGATTTTAATATATGGATGATGTAATATTAATTTGTTGAGTTATGTCAATTATAACTTAATCAAATTCCATTAGTGAAACATAAATTATTTAAATTTCTTTCATTGTCTTCCAATAACTGTAAATTACAATGAAACATTTCATTGATAAAGTTTGACTTTTACTTAGAATTTTTACATTTTTACCTTAATTATTTTTTTTGAATATAAATTATTTCTTTTCAACGAATTCAAGTAAAATAAATCATCATTAGCCATCGACTGGCCATTTGTCCATCTAATAAAATGAAATTTATCCACTAAATAAATAAATTGGTTTTTATGTTCCCCCTGTCCAAAAATATCTTATGGTTTTTAACAAGAATGAGTTACAAAGCTTGCATTAATTCTATTTACCTCGATAATAAACCATCTGAAAATAATGTGGTAATATGGTAAAGCAATTTTGTATGCAATCAGTACCCTCCAATAATTAATAATTAATACCGAGCAGTAAATGATTATTAGTAATATTAAAGAAAATGTGATCTCTATTTTAATGTGAGATTACAATTCCTTATTAGTAATACTAACTTCTATAAAATCAGTAAATCAAAAAAAAACTCTGAGTACTGCCTTACTTCTCTTGACCAAGTAATAAAATCTTCAAATGCTATTACAGGATTTAAAGTAAACATCAACAAGTGTAATCTTCTTTTAAAAAGATTTCGAACATTTTAATTTCTGTTAAATTTTAAATGTCATTATTCTAATGTCTGAGATATATTTTACAACAGTTATCAGACTTTATTATCCGCATTTCATGTGTTGTCATTAAAAACGAAGGTTAAACTAATTTTACGCCGGCTTAATAGAAAGGTCCCAAAACCTGTTAAGTAATTGTACAGTTATTTAACAGGTTTTGTGGTACCTTTGCCAAAAATTGAGATATTAATGTAACATTTTTTAAACATTTTAATCAGCGATCGTAGTAATTTTATCTGTTCTTAAGACAATACTTTTCGAAGAAAGAATGTAATTGATTTCGTTTTTTATTTTTGTCCCATTGATTATAAAGAACATCAATGCACTAAAACATTTTTAACTACATTGCTTTTATATTTGTATAAGCAGATATTATATGCATAATTTTTTTATATCTTTGAAATAGCCATTTTTATTGCTTACGATGCACAATATAAATTGACATTAATTCACTTTCATTCGAGTTGTTTAGGTACAGATCTCTTCAATGGTTATTTCGACTTCCCATTCATTACCTTATCACGATACTAAATCCAGAAAACTCAGGGATTTTTCAATTTTATAATATTTCTTGAGATTATAGTTGAAACCCATTCCAATTGTTTCTAAAAATTCTTATAATGACTGCTATTTTCATCGTGTTTTGTGCCCCTAAGATTTGACTAGGTAAATTCATTTCAACTTATGAGTTTAATAATTTCAATCAATGCTTAATATTCCTCAATTATTTTCTTAGAAATTTAAAAACATTTTTTCCAAACAAATCAATAAATTTCATTGTTGATTATATTTATCATTGTTGAATGATATTAAAATTGAAAAAGAGTACTTAAATCATTCAAGAAATGACATAAATTCCTTTTTAATCACTAAGAATGAATTTATGTGATTTCTTATGTAGTAAAGCATTAATAAAGTATCATATTATTTTTTTTTTAAATTGTATTTCATATTATTTCAATTACTTAATATTCCTCGTTTATTTTCTTAAGAGTTTTAACTTTTTTATTCAAACAAATTTGATATTAAAATTGAGAGAGTAGTTAAATTTTTCAAGAAATCACATAGGTTCACTAGTTTTCAATACTAAAGCATTAATAAAGTATCACATTAATAAAATATCATATTATTAAAATTATACTCATACTGTTTCAATTGCAGGATTTTTTTTTCTTTTTTTAATAATAAATGTAGATAAGATTAAATTCTGTATTGTTAAATACTTACATTTTAAAATAAAACTACAGAAACAGTATTTTTATAAAACATGATAAAATTATTTAGTTTCTTTCAAATTAAAACTTATTTTCTTCCAAATAACTTTTAATATTTTCTTTAGCTGATGAATTTTTTCTATTTAACAATTCATTTTAGAAATAATATGCACAATAAATTTTAAGTCAAATTACTTGTAAATTTGATAAACTAGCAAAATATATCTTATTTCTGAAGAAAAAAAAAACTTTTTTAAAGTATACATGTGCCTGTCTGGAAATTTTATTCTATAAAATTGGAAAACGTTCAACAAAGAATTTTTTTCGAAAACCTATTTGCTGTTTATTCTATAGACGATTCTAAAAAACATTCTGAATATAGTCAAATATTCATAGTTAGTATTATTTTTGGAAAAGTATAAAAGAAACGAATTTTTACCCATTGAAAAGTTCTATCTAAAAATAATTCAGGAAGAACTTTTCAATGCGTATGAATAGTTCTAGGATGTAGAAATATATTTATAAATAAAAATTCTTTTGAAACATATAAGTGTCAATTTTTAATTTCATACAAAGGAACTTCTAAAATTCATACAAAAAAAGACTTCATATTAAATAAAATGAAGTTAAAAGTGTATTTCTTATAACGAAATTATATAAATGAAATATAAAATTCAAGTTACGTATTACACATTCATCAAATAATATAATATATTAAAAATAATAATTGTTATTTTTAAGTCATGTATAATTCGATGAATTATTATTAAAAATACAACTTATCAAATAATTTTTTTATTTAAAACCTTCTTATCTTTAAGGAAAGTAAGTGTTACTTGAGTACCTAATTAATTTAACCGTATTAAGAAATACTGATGTTTATGTTAAAATATATTTTAAAATGAAAATTTTTCGTTAATTTTAGTTGCAAGATAATTCTATGCAAACTAGTATATTAATTATTGCTATTGCTAGTGTATACAAACATTTATACTAAATATCATAATTTCTATTTCCTATGGAATATATTTTCACTCGAATTTGCATTATACACCTATTATGAAATTTAGTCTGTTAAAAAAGGCAAATGAAATGTATTCTCTTACCTAAATTCATAGCACTGAATACAAGTAATAAATTATCTAATAGAAATACCGAGAATTTGCTTAAATAATATTCACAAATGTATAATATTTGATGACATTTAAAAAAAGAATTTATTTTAAAATCTTATGGGTCTCTAAGAATTTTATTTAAGAAAAATGGTTGATACTATATGTTTATTTTACATAATTGCTTTTAGATTACGATTTCTTTATGATTGGTTTATTATTTCGGTGTAATGTATTCAATATATTTTTAAATGTTATGTTCATTAGATTACGAATAATCATAACCTATCCTAATCATTTTTTTTATTTACCGATGAATAAATATTATTTAAAATTTTTGTACATAATCAAACAATTTATCTATAATATATTCAAAGCCAAGAAAATGTTTACTAAATTGTGAATATTTTACTCCATTAGTTTAAAATAAATAAACTTTAATATTCACATTTTGTAACTAAAATAATAAAATTATAAAGCATATGAAACTTGTTTTTCTCAAAATCTGATTCTCCAATTTATTCGAATAAGAAAGACTCAGAAAATTTTATCTAAATAAGTATCTAAAGCAATTTAAATCTGAACTTAGCCCTTTCATCCTCTTAGTTTGTACTATTTCTTTATCTGGATAATTTCTTTAACTGAAATTTTTCCAGAAGCAGTTCTTTCCTAATCTCAGAAATTACAATGTGTGTATATGTGTGTGTGTGTGAGAGAGAGAGAGAGAGAAATGTATAATTGTTTAAATATTAGAATTTCTTTGTTCTGTGGTTAAAGCTAAAAAGGTACACAAGGTTTACCCAAAAAATCATTCATACCTTATAACTTAATGAAACAAAAAGCATTGTGTGTTTTGAAAAATAACTTCTGTTACCTATATAAAGCGTCATTCAATTTTCCAGAAGAGTTACCTGGATTTTAATATGTGTGTAATTTGGTCATACATAGGCTTCAAAATTCTCATGCTACATTTTTCTTCCCCAGATCATTAGAGCGAGTAATGACCTCTTATGCTAAAACGCATTGAGATTGGGTAAATCCTTAGAGACGCTCTGGAGATGACTTTTTTGCGAGACTATAACAAATTTTTACAGCGAACTGTTAAAAAAAAAAAGCTAGGTAAGAAATATTTTCATAGGTATTAATTTATATTATTCTTTCTAACCTAATGTGCATCAATTTGGAAGGAAATTTTTGGTAGACTAGACCCACTTTATCTCCTTTTCTACGTTTTACATATATTTTGTAGGGCCACTGTAGCCTAGTTGGTTAGAGCGTTGATCTCGCAATCGCCAGACTGTGGGTTCGATTACCAGCAATTGATTAGCACTTTAATGATGTGTGACCTAATTTGTGAGTGCTTTAGTTTCTTGTTCCCATTTCCCTTATTATCGTGTTCACTAATGATGACTGGGGCATGTAAAATATGTCGTGGTCGCTATGTGCTCCTTGTTCCCATTCCAAATACAACCTCTGAGCATGGTAGGAGCCAAGACTTTAATCTTCTGTGGCTTCTTATCTTTAAATTAGATGGGTGCTGCCATCTATGAGCCAAAACTCGTACTTGCAACTTCGTGGGGAGCTTTTTTCAAAAATGGAAGATGCTCTTTCTGATTTCATTCTCAGTCGAGTGGGCTGGACTTCGCCAAATCTCACAAGTAACAACAAACGCTTTAGAAATGACTTTTTTATGAGACTATGATAAATTTACAGCAAACTGTTAAAAAAAGAGCCAGGTAAGAAATATTTTCATAGGTATTAAACTTTTCCGTAATTTCTTTCTAATCTTATATGCATCAATTTGGAAGGAAATGTTTTGGTAGACTGAGCTCACTTTATCTCCTTTTCTACGTTTTATGTATATTTTGTAGGACCACGGTAGCCTAGTTAATTAGGGCGTCGATCTTGCAATCACCAGGCTGTGGGTTCAATTCCTAGCAAGTTGTTAGAGCTTGAATGTCTTGTTCACTAATTTGTTAGGGCTTTAGAGTTTCATGTCCCCAGCCACCATTAGTGTCGTGTTCACTAACTGAGACTGGGGCAAGTAAAATATGTCGTAATGTCCTCCTTTTTCCCATTCCAAATAAATTCCTCTGGGGTGTTAAGAGCCCAGACTTGGTTCTTCTGTGGCTTCTTATCTTTAAAGTAGATGACCGAGATGGTGCTGCCTTCTAAGAGTCAAAAGTTGTAATTGCATCTTCGTGGGAAAGGGTTTTTTTTTCCAAAAACGGAATTTTTTCTGATTTTATTCGCAAAGTCCAATACGAGTAAGTTTTACTTAGCCAAATGTCATAAGTAACAACAACATCTATATGTTGTAAGGGTTGTGGATAATGAATCATTTTGAATGTGATGGAGAGTTGGGGAAATCTTCATCACGTGATTATTTGGCTCAATAAATTGGTGGAAAAAAAGAATAAAATACCTATTTTGAAGCTGATAACAAGATGGAACAAATGCTTAAAACTTTAACATACTAGGGTAGAGAAGTAGAAGAATCTATGAGAGTTTTATATAATTATTATTGTTTATAAGTATTTAATAGCATTAAGAGAATTATTTTTCTAATAAATAAAAAAAAATTTCATTTTTTTAAAACAGAATACTCTGGATTATCATATTTATAACATCTGAACAGTTGTCAAATTTGTTTTGAATGAGGAAAAAGCAGATCAATTTCAGTGAATTTCTAATATAAAAAAAAGTTTGAATCTAAATTTATGATTCCTATTTACACAGAACAGCAAAACGATAAGCCTTGGCGGGAACATCTTCAGACTAAAACTAGCCAAAAAAGCAATTTCTTAAAATATATCGAGAAATATGGGATTTAGTTTACACGTTACATTCTAGAATGCTGCCCGTATAAGCATTCCTTCACTTGTCTGAAACAAAGAGGATGCTGATAGGAGCTTTCCATTACTAAGGATTTATTCGTCATACATTTGTCTCTGAAAGTCAATCAATAAAATAGTATTTTTACAGAGAAACGCATTCCAGATTACGAAACAGAAAAATGGGATTTGTGAAAAACTTTTTCATTCTGGTCTTTGCTTTCTGATACACGATAATCCGAAGCCACGCACAACTATCTCAATGGGAAAAATGTATTACTGAGCATTACATTGCAGCAATATATCATCCACTTTATTTTTTCAACTTATCATATAGTTGTGTATTACAACATTCACTTTAACAGTTCATTTTTTCTTCTTTTCCTGAAAATTAAAATGACCAATCCAGAGAGGCTATTAAATAAACGGTAAGCGTGTTAAGGATGCTTCTTTAAATAAAGGCACGTTTCCTGTATTTTAATCACTGTTCAATCATGAGTTACTTTAAAATATTTTAAATTTTATTCTTAGGAATAAAAAATAAATCAAGATGTACTCATAAGTATATTTTTATACAGTGTACAAAACAAAATTATAAGCCACAAAACCGATCACTTAATAGTACACTACTGAATGGATAATTTGCAAGATATTTAATTATTATTTTTGTGTTCTTCTGTTATTTTCCTATGTTTACAGTAAATATACTTAAACTTCATTAAAATTTGATTTTATTTTTATTTTAAAATCATACACTATAATGGGAAATTAAAATTTCCTTTTAGAAATAGCTCTTTAATATCTGTGATCATCAAAATAGAGATACAAGTCATTAAAGTCATTTTTAATTAAATAACTATTGTGATATTTAAAAATTAACTTTCTACTAAACAGTTGCAATTTTGCTTCATTAAATTAGAAGGATATTTTGAATTAATTACAAATCGTATTAATTAAAATGTATTATAATATTGTTTCAAAATTTCTACCTTAAATGGCATAATATTAGTTCTGATTACAATTTTTAATGTTCTATTATTATACATAAATTAATTTACCTTTAAAATACTTACAGCAATATTTAATATTATTACAAGTAATTAACTTCATTTTCTATGAGGAATTCGGGTCTTCATAGAAAATGAAGTTAATTGCTTTCATAATTTATTTTAATTTATATGCATATTTTAAAAAATTTAATTCTGTATTCTGAAAATTATTTTTGGTTAAGCAATGATAGTAAAATATTTGACAGAAATTCTTTCTATTTTACATACATTATCTAGATATTAATTATCTAAAATTACGCTTTATAAATTGGAATAAAAATGCAAATATATGCTAAATAGGTATATATTTGCATTTGTATTCAGGTTATGAGGAAAGCATTAGTAAACAATTTTCAGCTAAATTAATATAACAGAATAAAAATTATTATAATAATGGGAAACATTTTTTATGATTCAAATATATTTTACTGATGACTATGTACTTTTATATATTTAAAATAGAACTGAGGGCCGTTTTATGAAAAATTATCTAACTTGATCGAGAGAGAACTTGGCACAAATATATTGAATCTTTTTTTCCTTGACAATAATTGTTCTACATTGGAACAGATGAAAAATATTATTTATTTTTCTATAATAGATTTTAATTTTGTATAAATTTTATTAACTTAGAGAAAAATATATAAAATTCTACTTCATTTTGTGTTATTGTATAATGAGTTGTGCAAGCTATGGGTTTTTGGTTTATAAAATTTATGTGCTTAGAGCAGTAATTTAAAGCAGAATCTACATGGTGAACATTTTGAATTTCAATTTGCTTTATAGAGATTTGTGCAATAGTTTAAATCTTAATTAATACTTAAATAAGTTTTTCTTGTCATGTATTAAGAAAACAAATATATATCTTAAAGTAAAACTTCTGAAATGATTAAATTTTCAAATATCATGAGCAGTTATTTTTTCTATTTTAAAGAAGACTAGAAGTAGAACATTCAGTTGCATCTCAAAACCATGAAAAATTCATTTAATGTTTAAGTTTAAGTAAAACAGTTGAATATATATAAATAAATTAAAAATTAGTTTTAAATGTTTGTATTTGCTTTAAGTGTTTTGACGTTACCAGGGTTTAAGTTTAAATTTTAAAAAAAACAGTTGAATATATATAAATAAATGAAGATTTAGTTCTAAATATTTGTATTTGCCTTAAGTGTTTTGAAGTT
>JAPDSC010158856.1:0-13496 GCA_026290005.1 Latrodectus geometricus
GGATGTGTAGCTTGAATATGGACTATTATTGTAATAGCTAAAAGAATCAAGATCATAAATATAGGATCTGGAATTATAGCAATAAAAAGTAAGAAATCTCAATAATAAATAAGGGATGTGTACTTTGAATATTGACTATTATTGTAGTAGTTAAATGAATCAAGATCATAAATATAGGATAATGAATTATAGCAATAAATAGTAAGGGATCCCAATGGTAAATAAAGGATCTGTACTTTGAATATGGACTATTATTTAAGATCATAAGTATAGGATCTGGGATTATAACAATAAATACTTAGAGATCCCAATTGTAAATAAAGTATGAGTTGTTTGAATATGGACAATTATTGTAGTAGCTAAAAGGACCAAGACCATTGTTATAGGACCTGAAGTATTGGAATAAATCGTAAAAAATCCATCCTAATAGTAAGTAAATGATTTTGATTTTAAATATGCGTTATTATAGCGGTAAATAAAGGATCAGGACCGTAAATAAATCTCGAATTATTGTGGTAAACTTGGTATCCGGGGTTATTTCTGTTACATTCCTAGGAAATAATCCTAATGCTTATTTCAAATATCTTGTTAATTTTATGTTTATTTAAAACTTAAGGAAGTGGAATGAAGAAATGAATTAATTCCTCAAACGTGTGTGTGTGCGCCGTTTCTGAAAAAGCTACAGATTAGCAATTTTGTGGTTTCAGAAAATCCAATGTTACTCAAGCTATTCGGAAAAGATTAGCGAGAACTTCATCGTATATAGTCCAAATCGATTAGAAATGGCTAATTATAACAATCAACATATCAAATAAATTCAGGTTAGAGTTTTCTTGCATGAAGACACGTCATAGCTCTTTATTGTTGATAATAACAGGCATTTTTTAAAGGTTATTCGAGAAAGATTATCCTTTATTTTTCATAGTTAAATCGATACATATAAGCGTTTATTTATAGAAATAAGAACACCCGGAAACGGTTCTAAAATGTGTGAGTGTGTATTTGGGCTCTTGGTTAATTATTTATAATTTTTTGAAAAATAAAAAATATACCTCTATTGTAATTGAGAGTGGAGTTTGTATAAATGTGAAATAAAAAATTTTTGTTAATATAAACACGCATTTTTCCAATCTTAGTAAATAAGGACATAGTTTATACAGAACACAGTCATAATGGTTATTAATTTGTATGTATAGGGGCTACAAAAATTTAAATAAATATATGAAATTAGAAATTAATGTATATAACTTTGTTTAATTTCTATGATTTGAAATATTACTGCATACAGATTAGTACTGTATATTTCACATAGTAATTAATAACAAATTGTGTGTGATACAACACACATTATGTATACATAATGCCACTTCCAAGCCTGGTAATTTTTGTACGGGTCAAGTATCGAACTCATGATGTTTCACTCTTGAAAGTCATATTTTTCTCACCAGACTATCATGCTGTGGCACACAGACAATGATTGGAACTACATTGTTAATTTCCGTGAAACTTAATTCTTTTCAAGTTTAAATTAAAACAAGTGGCGAGTCAACACCTGAGCTGTCACTCTTCTGACAACATCAATGAAAGGATATAAGCCTAGAAACGGATTCACTAAAGCCTAATAGTAAAGCACGTTCTTTGAAGTGTAATATCCCTGATTCGATTACAGTTATTATTCATCAACATTAAATAGATAGCGTTGCTTTACAGGATATCTATCTTTTTGGATACTTGGAAGTTTTCCAGATTTCCTCCCTTATGGTTCGTGAATATGCCCCTGTGTTTAACACAGCGTAATAAGTAGGTTAACGGCTTAAGGCTATTGTAAGGCTGTATTTTAATATCCTCGCGTTAAATTGTCTTCTAGGTGCAATTTTCATAGATAGTAGGTGGTAACCACGTATTACAAGGGTAGGAACACGGAACACTCCTGAGAATTCACTCCGACAGACCAGTATACAGAAAAGCATCCATCTTCCATTGTTCGAAAGTATCTGTTCGAGCCTGAACTTTTTAGTTTAATATAAAATATTTAGCTTATTTAAGTAAAAAATTTTGTGATATCATTGTACTGTATATATACATGTGTATGTATATACACAGTATGATGATGTATATATATAAAAAACAAAATGTTTCTGAAGATGTTATTTATTATAACTTATATGCAGAAGGAGAAAACACAGTTTCCTATTTCTGAATTTTTCAGATAACTATTAGTGTTAGTTTTTGAAGAACTGTTATTTAAAACAACGCACACACAAGATGCAGTTTCAAACGCTTTCTAAATGATAATGTTTAGTCATTTTAAAGATTTTTTTGAGTTTCTTATATTTTAATTATTTTATTTTCCTGCTAATTCGTCTGTAATGTACACCTTACATTTCCTTGAGATTTCTTTTTAAATTTAGAAGGTACAGGAAATTTTAATTAGTGTTATGCTGGGTTGACTAGAATGCGAAAAATTGAGGAAATAACACAATGTTCCAAGACAATTTGGAGCATGGGTACAACATATGCTCTCCAAGTGAAATGATACCTCTGGGGGTGGGAGATCCAGCCTTGGGGATCTCGTGCTTGTTTCCTGTTTTAAAATGACGAAGACTTCCACCCGGTTGCTTACTTCTAATTGGAAAAGTTAAGTACAGGGATACGTATGCCGTGGTGCTCATATGTTTTATATTGTAATTTCTTTAGGGAAAACCAAGATATTTTTGTTATTTTTCAAAATAAAATTCTTAAAAATTTTTTTCCATAAAAAATTTACCATGCAAAGTGCGTTTTTTTTATTACGGTGATAGATGAAATATGCATGTGCAATATTCTTCATTTTATAAATCATTCTTTTCTAAGGATTTTACCCTGACTTTTACTTGTACTGAATGGATAGATGGAAACGCTTTAAAATTAAAAATGACCTTTGGCCAAATCATTCAAGTAATAAAAATAATCCATATTTCGTCTGGTTAAGATACTATCTAATGGATAGTTGTTGTTGCACTTGCATGTTTTCCTGTAACCAGTCCATAGTTGGTTGGGTTCTACCAGTTAGGTGGAAGTAGCCGGGTGGAGTGTTCGTATTTTAGAAGCAGGAAATATTTCATTTGTCATACCCAGAGGCATCACATTTTCTTTGGAGGACAGTGCGACTACGAGCTGCACGTAATGTGTCCCAGCTGCCTTTAGTGAACACGTCGGATCTTAAATCATGATTCGAACTCATTATCTTTTGATGATGAGAGCTACCCCCTAATCAACTAGGTCATAGAAACCGTATATTACGATAGTACGAAGAAGTCGCTGACAGAGTTCAATTCAAACAGCTGTTCAGCCACTGGATGCCGTGTGTAAATCATTCAAAGCAAATTTAAAACGACCGACTAACAGCCAAGACTAATGTAATGGATTCGAACATACGGCCATATTTCCAAAAGGACATTTTATAGATGTAATCCATATTTATATCTCTCAAGGGGAAAAAACATAGAAAAATTTCGTACACCATACCTGGTAAAAGTACATGTATATTTAGAGATCCAGGACTGTACCTTAAAGTTAATGAGTTTGGGATACTCGCCCATCAGACAGTTCATGGATTAGAAACACATATTGACGAATATACTGATTATTTCTTATATTAATTCTGTTGTTCTTAATCATTGTGAAGCAAGATTAATACTATTGGCTGACTGGAAAAACATCTGGCATTTGTGTATTTAACTATCTATCTGTCTATATGTATACTTATCTCTATCGATTTATCCCCCATAATTGTTTTTTAAATTAGCATAAATATCTTTACGTGATCTGCAGTAGAATAAGAAAGAACATGAAATTCATAAAAATTTCATAAGTATTTTTGTAAGTTGTCCACTAATGATTACACTCACGAAATTTTTCGACACTTGGTTATTTATAACCTTTAATAAATTTGAAAATGCTTTATTATTTATACAAGTATTCTATGCATAAACAATCACCAGTTAATATTATATTATGAAATTATAGATAAGCTAAAAATGATTCTTAAAGCTTGGGAATAGTATGATAAGAGCAGTTACAAGATGATACTGTGACCTTGTACTAAAGTATATACACTATATAAATATCTTAATTTTAACACAACTAATTAATATAAAGCATATTAATTATAATTTAACGATAAATTAAAAAATTCGATATCAAATTATTTCTAGCATAAAATAATAAGTGCATGAAGCTTTGAATACGTTACACATTTTTCATAGATTTGTTTCGTCTTCCAAAAAAGAATGTGTTTGCTGTTATCATCGTGCTGTGTTGAAATTAATAAAAAACTTCTTTCTAAAAATAAAAAGCAAAATTGCGCAGTGAGAATTAAGCAGACGAAATAATCCTGAAATTAACTATTGCAAAAATGAATAGTAAAAAACGATGTGCAAACGAAATGAGAAAACAGACGTAATGAAACAAAATAGAAGGAAAAATCAAAGGCTGTTTTTTTATTTATTTATCTTAATGAACTATATTTTGGTCTTCAGTAAAGCAGTCTGTGGGTACAATTCTCGTGTCAGTCGTGGATTTTTGTAGTGGTTCGGAATCCATTAAAAATTGTAAATGGTGGTCGAATGAACCCTTGTTTGAAAAATCGTAGGGGGAAAAAACCCCTAAACATATCAGACTAGAAAACTATACAAGTTAATTTTTAATCAATGTAGATACCTTTTATCTATTAATATCTCACTTATAATTGTCAAAAAGATAGAATGTACATAGCTTGAAATTCTAACTGATATTTTTGAAATAACTTCGGCCGTAAATTTCTTTCATTGATTGTTTATTTGTTGCGATACGATTATTATTTACTTCATTCAATTTAAAAATACAGCTTGAAATGGATTTCAAACGATGAGCATACCTACCTGGAAGGAGATTTGAACCCATAAATTGTTGAATTGAAGACTATACAGCTATTCAGACAATAGAGATCAGCGCACATTTTTTGGAAAATTACATTTCTGCTAAAATTAAATAAGCTTATATATTAGGCATATAAGATAAATTTTTTTTAAATCAAATTTTACAACCATTACTTGAAATTTATTTAGATTTAAAGCAATTTTCTGATTCTTAATTATTTTTAAGTTACATCTGTGTCAACTTCGTCACAAATTTAATCTCCCAGATAAACTCTCTCGGGCTTGGTATTTTAGAGTCAGAAATCACTAAAAGTATCACATCGATCAAAAATGCGTGGTAGCTTTAGATAACGCATATTACTATTATCAATTTCAATTGAAACACACGGAATGTAGATTGAATTGAGAAAATAATGCAGCTTAATAAAAAGTTCTAAGACTTAAGGAGTCTTACAATAAATCAGAATGAAAAAAAATGATTTTACAATTATCAAATTATGATTAAAGATTATTTTTTATAAAATCAGAATGATAAAATATAATTTAACCCATGTAAAATGAAATTATACGCTGTCGTAAAATAGTTTTTTTTTTTATCTGATAATGAAACCATAAGTGATAAAATTGTAAGTATCAGTTAAAAATTACAAAGTATGCACATTAAATAGCATATGCTAAAAGTATACTTTTACACTAAAAAAAAATTCATAACCAAAAATGGGTACAGTTACGATTACCTAACAAGAATTTAATATAGAATTGTAAAGATCCATAAAAAAATCCTTATTACTTTTTTTTTAATATTTGTATTTTGTTTCGCATGATTGTGCAACAGTCTGCAAAAAGTTATAATATTTTTTTAATAATATAATGTTATAATATTAGGTTGAGGAAAAAGAAATCCATTATTTTTACGTGAACCTTATGTAACTTCTTTTGGATTCACTTTGTAAAAAGGTTTAAAACAGCTTTCATGTAGATTTTTAGGTCTTGCGCGTTTCGACTGCTGACATGCCGTTAACATCGATCATTTTTGATATTTTATAGACATTCTCGACGATGTTGTATCCATGCGATGTGCATCTCTAACATCAAAAATACCCGAACGGAATCGACGTAACAAAAATTGTACGTAACTGGCTGTTACAGTCTTATATAGGACGATAAACACCTTTCACAATTTTAGCCAACCGGCTATCTTTTTTCGCCGTTACAAGAGAAAAACAAAAATGTATCGAATTTTCTGTTTGTTGTCTTTCATTTTGAAAACCTTGTACTCGTAACTGAATGAATCAAACACAAAACCGCAAGAGGATATTTTAGTGTCAAATGTCACCTTTCCAACGAGCATAAATCTGAAATTGTTTGATAGATACCTCATGAGATATCGATCACTACAGACGTCTACCGAAAAAATAATGGATTACTTTTTCCCCAAACTAATAATATTCTTTTACTTACAAAAAGAATATAACCAAGTACACGGTTACAGTTAGGATTATTCTAATGTGGCAATTGAAAACACGCTGTTTTCACACACTTCCGACCAGAAATTACCCATGTGTGGCATAGTCACCCACACTTCCTGCAGTTCTATTTTCCTTTTGTTTGAAATTTCCCTTACATGAAAGGGTGGGGCACGCCTTTAGAATGCAAGATACAAGCAAGTTGTTGCAACTGCTTCATCAAGGATTCTTCACCCATCAAAGCAGGTTATTTAAATAAAAGGAAATCAGCTGTTGACTTCGAGTAAATGGTGCGTTCAGAAACTTGTAAACAAATGCTGTCGACGCGAAAATGATTTAGCGCAGTCGTAAATTCAGAGAATAGTCTGAATCTTTCATGTTCTATGTAGGATCTTTAACATCCTACGTGACAAAGTCAATTTTTAAATCTAGGATGTGCCTGCATATGAACAATGTTTTTTTTTTACTTCTTGAATTGAAATAAGTAATCTGGTAATTTTAAGCTAGTAGTTTTCGTTGCCTAACTGAATTCAACAGTTTTTCTAAAACTCATCGATACCAATAAAAAATGGTGGAAAAAGAATTTAAAATTTTCTCAGATCCAAACCTAAATCATGAAAAACGTGGTATAACAATATTGGATATTTCTCAATTATTTTGAACCCCTTAAAAAATTCAAAAACATGTTCTGAACTTTACCTTTAAAACTTACTAAAAATTCTTATTTTGAATTGAAATTAAAAGGTAAATAAAAACACGTTAGAAAGTTTTGAAATTATATTATTTTCAAAATTAAAAATATTGAAGAGAAATTTTTAAGATTATATCCATAGACATATTAATAAATTTCCTATGTGAGTTCATAAAATTAATTTATTTTATGCTAGTAAGAAATAATTCCAAACGCTTAAGCAATAAAATTAAGATTTTTGCAACTGTGGGAATGCATTCTTTTCAAAATGATGTGCTAAAAAAGTAAATGATGTTTTATAAATTGATATCCCATACATGCAGGTAAAGGTTATTTTCGCTTGTAATCACTAAAAATATAATTTCTTGATATGATTTGACCAATCAAGGGAAACATAAAAATTTGATTGATACCTGATAATAAGAGGACCGGAAAACATATACCATAATTTCCCGAAGAAATGCTGTTGTGTTTACGTACACTTAATAATTAAATTTTTTTAGTGCTTGATTTGCGTTTACGCGCGGATATTCTACTTAGTATTCTACTTCAGTTTGTAAAATGAGTTGTCAATGATATCAAAGTCCAAAGATTGAAATGATTCATCCAATTGAAGGGTTGGGTTTTGTGGCGCAAGGTCCAAAAGAGGACAACATCCAATTGAAGAGAACGCGTAGTAAGATGAGGGATATTACAATAAGACTGAACAGGGTTCTTTAAGTGGTATTGTAAATCAGAGTTTGCTGAATTATTTTAATTTGAATACGAAAGAATCCTATTCTGAAGATTTCAATGAAAGAACAGTTGGTAAGCAAAAGTAAAACTCTGTTTTTATTCTATTTTATATCTCGTCTTTACTATGTTGCTTACAACGTATTATGAATATTATGGATAACAAATTTTAAGTTATATAAGAAGTAAATATTAGGTTGGGGAAAAAGAATTCCATTATTTTTTCGTTCGATGACTGTAGTGTTCGATATCTCATTAAGTATCTATCATACCATTTCAGATGTATGCTTGTTGGAAATATCACATTTCGCATTAAGAAATATTTTTCAGCTTTTTGTTTGTTCCATTCAGTTTTAATGTGTAGGGTGTTAAAAATGGAAACCTACAAAGAAAGAAGGAGTGCATTCACAGTTTATCATTGACAAAGGCGAAAACCAGGAATGGTGTTTATGGTCCTGATACTGTTACAGCCAATGATGTGTTTATTTCACTTAATGGATTTTATTCAGGTATATTTGATGTTAAAGATGCACCTCGCACAGGTAGGCTCATTGTCAAAAGTATGGATAAAATAGTAAACATATCTGAAGTTGATCAGCATGTACAGAGCCTGAAAATCAACACAAAACAATCTAAAATCATTTGCACGAAGCTAATCAAAAATAAATAATAAAGCTTTGATGTTCACGTAAAAATAATGGATTTCTTTTCCCTAATCTAATGTAAGTAAATTCGTGAGCTTCAAATATATTTTTGACATTTTTAAAATATAATTTGTTTTTATTTCATATTTATCATTCATAAAACTTTTAAGTTAAGTTTTTGTAATTGCGATGAGCACAGCGATAGCATTCGCAATTTTGACTACACTTTGGGAACAGCTTTATAGAATAAAGTTTTTGTAAGACATTCTAATACCCCCCTCCATAAATATCTTCTTGGAGCGTTTTTAATAGATGGATGTATTCAAGTGGAAACCTAGAAAACTTCCAAGCACCAACCTTGAAAAAGAGAAACCTTCTGGCATTTTTCAAGGTGGTACAGTATTTTAAGAAGAGCACAACATAAGAATTATGAAACTCGTGACAAGGTGCTACAAATGTTTAAAAGTGCGAAGTGACTAATCAGCGATGAGAAAGAAGTTTCATATACATAACAAAATTGCATTTTTCTTCGCAATTTTATGTTTTTCATTTTTTTAGTGAAACTGAGTTTACTTTCTGCATGACCTTCGTATTTGGCAAGCTATTTAGTTAATAAATTTTTACAGAATTTTTGACTGAAAATTAAGCAACTGTTTCTATTGAATTAGGCTTGAAATGGAGGTGACCAAAAACCAAATGAAAGAAACACACGAAATATATTAAAAGTAGTTGTTATAACGATCTCGGGATGGATAATGAACAGAACTCTGATTCGGACTTAGGTCAAGTCACATGAATTATTGGCTGTTGAAAGAAACTGCTTAAACCAAGATTTAATGTATTAAATGCATTTTATTTTCCCCACGACTATTCACCTTCGTATTTTTCGTGGAGCGTATGTAAAAATTAATTAAAAATAATAAATATAATGGAAAATTAATTTTTTTTAACTAGATAAGGAGATACTTTTAGATGTCATAGATGATAAGAAGAAAAAATTTAGTTCACATTATGAATGTGAAAACCTTGAGATGAATTCAACTTTCTTACAAAAACATGGTTAGACCCTACTCGAAAACACATCAACACCAAGAACTATTAACCTAAGAAGAAGAAATCTTATTTATCGCCAAGAGTGATATCCCTAAGAGAAAAATTTAGAGACCTTATTTTATTTTAGTTTTCATAATTTTAACTAGATAATGGCTTTGATCGAACTCAGGATCTTTCTCTTTGAAGAACAATGTCCTGCTACAGGATCCCGGTGATTCCCGAGTAATGGTTTGAAAATTTTGCTGGTTTTCTTCCTTAGAACACATGAATACGGCATAAAAATCTATGAAAGTTTTTCCTAAGTTAATTTGTTTTTCATTCAGCAGTTATTTTTTGCACATAAAGTATGATGAAGGCTTGGACTTAGAGTATAATGTGGGTACCCGCAACTTATATTAGGGATGGGAGTTCTTCGGCATCAGATATTCGCAAATTTGCTCAGCCCTGTTTAGATGGGAAAGTTTAAGATAATAATTCTCAACATTTTCTTATCGTTGCACACTTTTAACGATTTCAAAATTTGGGGGCACACACACGCACGAAATGCTTAGAAATTGTTTACTTACCTATAATGCACTGTTTAAAATAGTTTGTGATAAAAATCACAGATGTAAAATAAACTAACATTATATGTACTACAAAATTCGGTTTTTGAGGTATTACTTACAATGTCATAATAGGGATACTTTTAACCCTTCTTTGCATAATGGTGGAAATTTCCATCATACCCTATAATGCCCAAAAATTATATAAAAGAGCAAGTTCACTTTAAGTTGATCGTGTTTGGATACCTTTTTAATGTCCATTGCATAAAAAGAAACATAGCTGTCAAAAATAAACAAGTGTCATTATCAGTGCTTAAAGTTGTCTCATTTCGCTGTTTGTTGTAGTTGCAATAAGCGTATGATTTCGTTTATAATTTTGTTTTATTATATTAGAGTTTCTATTGTTAAAAAATTGAAAATGAGTGGAAGAAAGGTTTGTAACACGTGTTTCTGTTATTTTCCTCTTTTATTTCTATTGAGTACTAAGCTAATGATCTAACTTTGGATGATGATGGAAATTTTTAGCATATTATTTTTTTGCTAAATTTATACTATAAATATATACTAAAATTTTTTTAACCATTTTTCCTTTAATTTTGAACATGAATTATATCAACTTGATTTATTTCACCAATAAAGAAAAAATCATGCAAAGAAGGGTTAATGAGGAATTTCACCTTGATGTTTTTTGGTAATTTCATTTATATTAGGACATAAAAAGACAATGCTACTCTCATATCGTCTTCTACATTTAACAGTCTCAATATTTTTTTTTCGTTTTGTTGCTGCACATCTCTGAGATTAGCAAAGCTAAATCAAGTCCATGAAACTGTGCACCCTGAAGAAGTCCAAAACTAAAAGTGGACTGTCAGTAAGGTCCTGCCTGGAAAAGCCCAGACAAATAAGAATGTGTTCAGGAGAAGCCTCCTCCATAAAACACTTGGTGGAGTCTTCAAATTGCTTAGATTCCCCAAAGAGCTTCATAGTTTTTCGTTTTTATATTGGTTAATACTGAAAATCAGAATTCACACCAATAAGATGTAGAAAATTGTAATCGCATATATACCATGAGCATTTGAAATTACTTCACGTGTAGCAAACATTTCATTTTATGAAAGGTCATTGTTATCGACGCTAACAGATAGTACCTGCAAAAAATATAGTACTTAATTGTAAAAAACAAGTTCTTTTTTTTACAGTGTAATTTTCTTGATTTAAACTAACTTTACTCTTGATGTTGTTGTTGTCGTGTGCCAGCCAGGCTGGCAATATGGGGTGCGCTGCTCCACTTTTCCAACTGAACCATATTTGGTGTGGAGTCCGACTTCCTCAGTACACACATGCCATAGGTACCCGTTTATAGGGTAGGCAACCATTCACACACAAAGAAAGGACAAAGACAAGAAAAAGAGAGAGGAAGTACATCCATGCCCAGCCAGGATTCGAACCCAGGTCCCACCCATCTGTAGTCAGTTACGCTAACCACTAGATAGGTTGGGCGGCAACTTTACTCTTAAAAAAAGCATTCGAATTTTTACTATATACATTTTTAAAAATTGGCGGCACACTTTAAGCATTAGAAAGCAAACAAAAGTGCCGAAGCACAGGGGTTGAAAATCACTGGTTTAAGATATATTATATTTCACTCGCATTTAGCCTAATTATTTAATTTTATTTATTCTCATATATACATACGTCGGAGTGAGAGCTTGAGAGTTTCCTGAGATTTCTCTAGTTACAGAAAACACTACCCCAAAGACTTTAAATGTTCAAATATGGCTGCATTTATTGCTATGTAGTGTCAAGAAACAGTATTTTATTTCAAATCTGTGAAATCGAATTTTATAATAACAAAACTTAGAATATATTTTTAATTCCTATCTTTAATTTGTTTAAATTAATGTGTGACTAAAATCTGAAACTAGAGAATCAATTTTACGTAAGCTACCTAATTATTTGCGTTATATAACTCAACTAGAACGCAGTCTGTTGAAAAACAAAATAAAATCAGAGTAAATATTTCATTAATAACTTGAGAACAACACGAAAAGTGCGACAAAAAATGACAGTTTCGATATCAATATGGCAATGGCCTATTTGTTACCGAAAATACAACATGATTTGAATACTTTATTATCAATCATCAGGTATTGACGTAAGATCTATTTTTTACTTCACGCGAAACACAAAATTTTCTATTAACCGACGCAATCTCATAAGTCAGCTCGTTCTGGCAACACAATTAAGTTAAAAGATGTAGAATTATGCAACAGTTAATGTTTCTTACAGTTTAAAAGAATCGTCTTGAAACAATGGAATTGTAAATCTTATTTTTGTCAATTACTCGCGGAGCAACGCTCAGTTCAATTGCAAATGACCCACATTTTGACCTATTGTCAGTTAATTCGGTGGACAAAGCATTGCTTAATGAAGTGTAATTAATTACTAGAATAATATTTCAATTTTCAACTGATGTTTACACAAGTGGGATTATGTTCTCTTTGTTTGCTTGCTTTATTTCGCTTGTTTCTTGATTTGACTGTTGGCACAAAATCTCGCATATAATTTATTTTTTTAATTTTTTTTAAAATATAAGTTTCTTTTTGTCTTAAATGATCAACTGAACTATCTTTTCATTTATGGAAACATTGAATATGCTAGAAAACACTGAGATTTCTCATTTACGGCCGTATTCACCAACCAGAGTTAAACGAGGTTTCAGGGTAAAGGGCGAGTTAAGTCATGAAACGTTATTCACCACGACAAAAACAGTGATTAACTCGCCTATATGGATCCCTAGAATAACCCTACGATTTCGGAGTGTCAACGCCGAGTCAGCAAACAATGGCGGACTTAAGCGATATGTTTGTTGACATTGATGTGCAAGATTGCCAGCCAATCAGAAGCCGTCTTACATGTCGTGTTCAGTTAACTCTAAAGTTGTTTTACATGGGAATTTCCCCTCTTCGAGAATAAAAATCGGCAAATCATGCTAGAGTTGAGTTATATCCGAGTTAGGTTACACTCAAGTTAACCCGTGTTTGGTGAATACGGCAGTTAGAGTTTATTTTGAAATGGTTCAAGTTGTGTTTGTCACTCAACTGTCACTATGTGCACACGAAGATTAATTAGATCGGGACTTACAGTCAAAAACGGATTCCGAATCACTACAAGCATCCATCCTCGATGGGTGAATCGAACCTACGAACTCTTGAGACGAATGTTGGAGCGTTAACAACCATTTGGCTGTCACAAATTGGAGTTTGTTTTGAGAAATCCCATAAAAAAGCACTTATTTAATTACTGTTTATTAATATAAATGCCACCCAACCTGTCTAGTGGTTAGCGTAACTGGTTACGGGTGGGAAGGAACTGGGTTCGAACCCCGGCTTGGGCATGGATGTACTTTCTCTTTCTCTGTGTTTCTTGTTCTTTCCTCAGATGATGGATGAATGTTGCCCCCCCCC